>APFE030146589.1:2817-31692 GCA_000404065.3 Pinus taeda
TCGCTGATATGCGATGAAGACCTCAAGCATTAAACATAATGTTCATCATTTTATGGTTTGTTTTTTAAAGGGCACTCATAAGTGAGTAAAATAGGAAAGGCACCTGAATGAAATAGGATAGTGGTAGGTTAGTTTATTTTTAATAGTTTATTAATATTTAAATATATTATACTAATTAAATTAATTAATATATAATATTTAATTAGTTTAATAGAATTAAAAACTTTAAATATTATTTATGTTTAAAATTTAAGTTAATTTATAAATAGTTAATATTTTAGCTAGTTAAATATTAAATTAATAAATAGTTCATTAATTAATTAGCTTAGTTCATAATTAATAATTAAATTAGAATGAATTATTAGATAATTAGAATTCTAATTTAGACACAAATTACACTTGGCAAAATTTAGAACGAATCAAATTTTCAGAACCTCGACGGAATCTTTTCAAGCGATCCGATCAAAGTTAAACCATGAATTTCATTTTAAAGTCATGCTCGCATTTATTCTGGATCTGATATGAGTATTAACCTTATCTTATTAATTTATCAGGTCCACCGATATCGCAAGATTACAATGAATGTTTAAAAAGAATGTGTGATGTAATGTTTCATGCGATGTGATATTCCGACATCGCATATTGCGTACCGCAATTTTAACAAGCTCCTCAACTTAAACATCAAAGGATCTCTGATTGGAAAATGCGATGTGTTAAGGGATTTTAATGCAATGTTTTTACCCCTTACGTCACCCTCACCTCACACTCCACTCACCATATCCCTCCATAATTTCACGTGTATGAATTAATGAGGTTGGATTGGTTCTAAAGGTTTGTTTTATGGATTTTGTTGGGTTGATTGCAATGGTTTGTTAATTAATTTTTTATATTTGTATATTATAAAATAATATATTATAATTATAATATTATTATAATTTTAATATATTTGAATTATAATATTAATTATATTTAAATTAACTTTTCCAAATCATTTGTATATTAATTTAATTTTGTAACTTAATTAATTTTTAATTAGATGATAATTAATTAGAATTAATTGTATATATTAGTTAGTTAATAATTAATTTCGAATTAATTATGAAATAATTAGAATTCTAATTTAGACTTAGATTTTAATTGAAACTCTAATTTTTAGCCCAGCAATAGAATTTCTAGATTTAGGCCACATTTGACTCATCAACTTTGGAAGCTCATAGAATTGGTTTTACTTAGCCAAATGAGGCCTAGGATGGCTGATTGGAAAGATAAAATCAAGGAGAATATTTGTGAGGAGGTTTCACTAATAGATTTAGTCATTAATTGAATAAAAAATCATGCAGAAGATCAATCTCCGAATTTCTAAAAATAAAACCAACTTTCTGAGTTATTTTCTGCATTTTCATTTGTCCAAGCCTATTCTAATTGCAGATTCGCTCATCAATAAAATCATTAGCCAATTAAACCATCCCAGGCATGAATAGAGAGTTTATATTTTATTTTCAATGATTTATTTAAATAGAATTTGATTGGATTTGTTTTAAACGCCATACATGATATTTTGTTTTTATTGATTGCATTTTAATTTATTTTGATTTCTTCTTGCAGGAAAAAAGTAGAAGAGATTTGGAAGAAAACATCTCAATCAATGAGAATTCTCCATCAATTAAAGATTGAAATTTTGAGCGAATAAAATGGGATTGGACAGATTTCTCTTCAACAAACTCTCCCCTCAAGAGTTCTATTGCAAATATTATAAATAGTAGATTGTAGAATGTAATAAAGGGTTGCTCTCCTCTGCAATTCTAGAATTGTAAAAGCACTTTTGTAATAGGTATTTAGAGTTGTAGGTGGGAGGAGTAGAATCTCAGATCTGGAGATTATTGAGGTTTTTCTTTTACATCCTGAGTTATGTATAATGAATAGAGTTTGCACTATTGTAGCTTTGCTTTTGAAAGCAGAAACCCACACATTTTAAAGGACTATTAGAGAACGAAGCTACAAAAATGGATTTAATAAACTGGTATTTCGAATACTATTGTTTTTAAATACTGGTTTCATTTTATGATAACAGGAATGGTGTCAATTTACGTACATATTTGTGCACTTTTGTCGGTATGGGTAATTTGCTTCTATTTTATGTTGTTATTTATCTCTGCTATTATGGGCTGAACTCTGATTTATGAGTAACTGTTTACTCACAAATCTATCTTTTAATATTGGATAAGTAGATAGTGATATGTTGTGAACTTCTTCCGCATATTATTGTTTAATTATTCAAGTTACTGATTAAATGATCAATACCAGTTTGTGAACTACTTCGTGTGTGTTGTTGATTTATTATTTCAGTTAAAGAGTCTCAATAGGATGTGTTTGGTATCCATAATGTCAGTTAATTGAACTACTTCATTAACTTTATTTTCATTATAAATGACACATTTCAATCCCAATATTATAAATACCTGCTCTTGGTTAGGTTAGATCTATATATGCCTAATTGAGATAGGATTATGATGGTTTATTTTGCTTGCATCTTAGAACAAGTTTGCATTTAGAGTAAATTCTACATTCTTTTAAGTCCTCTTCCCAAAGAGGAAAACTTTAGTAGTGGATTGGCTGAGCCCTAAATCAGCTTAAGGATCACTTTCTTTCCTGATCATCTAGAAGGACGATCTGATGTCTCTTTTCCATTGGTGAATGAAAGTCATATTTTGAAGCCACTGGAGATTGAGAGAAGGTAACTGGACCTAGTTGAACCAGTTGGAACCACCATTCCAAACAGAAAAGGAGCTGCTAACCAAGGTCCGGACCGGGTGGTCTCCCCCATGTTGTTGCAGCGATTTTCGAGGCTTCAACATAATGGCGCTAGAAGGAGGGCCTGAAACTTGTTGTCTGTTGAAGTATTTTCAATTTTAACATTCTATTTAATCACGATGGCTCCTCTTAAACTTCCAATTTGGAGTTGTATCCATGGACGTGCATCTTCCAATACCCCACCCGAAGTGGTAAGACTCTTGTCTCAGGTAAAATTTAATGGTGAGAGAAATTCTTCTGCTTCTAATCACGTCCTTCAATTTATTCAGAATGTTTCAAATTATAATTTTCAAGGAATTGATGAAGGCATCTTATGCAGAATTTTTACTCTAACATTTGCGGCAAAAGCCAACAACTGGTGTAGAACTCTTCCGGTTGCCTCAATTCACAGCTGGGATCAATTTATTACAATTTTCGTTTGTACATTTGACTGCTATGATTATGATTAGGTATTTGATGAAATTGAATATCTAGGAAATGAAAATGAGTCTGTTAGAGATTTTAATATTCGATTTCATTTGAATTGTTTAAAATTTAATGTCAAAGATGAACCTATGAAAGGAGAATCACTAGGTTGGTTTGAACATAATTATTTTATTCCTCCTAATCCTGATCCATATGAAATTAGTTCAAGCTTTGTTCCATCCCCTTCCAATATAAATGCGAAATCCAATTTGGATGTGGAAATAAATTGTGATGAAGAAGTTTCACAAAGCTTGGAAAATATTTCTGATCAAATACAAGAAGACAATAGCAACAATTTTGGAGAAGGAACCACCTTGAAATCTGAAAGCTACTTTGAGGTGATTCAGAAAATCAAATTGGAAATCAGCAAATGCAAACAACTGTACAAATTTCTGAATCTTTCCATGACAAACAAATACCGAAATCAGAGCAGCAAAGCAATCTTCTTCAAAAGAGCATTAGCACAGAAAGGAATGATCTGGAATCCGAAATTTGTAATGATCAAGCCTTCATTCCTGTTCATAATCATAATTCTCTTTCTAGTTCACAAGTTGGAATTCGAAATTACTCAAATTCCATAATTCTGGCCAATCCTTGTGAAATTATTTCAAAATGATCCCAATTGTGCTGTAACATTAGTTATACAAATAATGGTTTCCTTTTATTTTTTTTTCCTCACTTAGTTTGTATAGAATCAGATTTCTTTTCAGATTTTATTTTTCATATTTTTGATACATTACGCTGGCATATTGAGCACTTTACTATCAAACATTCAATTGATACATTGCCCTGTTGGAAAATTGAAGTTTTATGTTATAACCATGAACATCAAAAGCTTCTATCTTCTCAAAGGCAATGTCAACAGGAGAATGTAATTTTACAATCTAGTCAACAATCCAATTTAATTAATAATTTTCTATTTTATTTGATAGATTTCTATCCATTTTTCATTAAATCATTTGAAAAATATTTGGAAACTTTTCCTTCTTGGAAGATTGTTAATAGCTTAACATTTACACATAACACTAACAGTTTCTTCCAGGCCTTTGAATTTAAAAGCTCATATTCACAGTCTGGCCTGTTATCTCTTCCTTTGAACATTTCCCAATCCTTAATAGAAATCCATCCAGATTTCTATGATCCAATTGGTATTCAATTAGAAAGGAAATTTCAAGAGAGAGATTTTCATTAAGATTCTAGCAATAGTTGTACATTCTGATTTTATATTTAATTTTCTTATTTCAATTACATTTGTATTTTTATTACTAACATTTGAATTGTACATATATGCAAGACTAAAAATGAGAGAATGGTTACACTGGAAATATGACTATACCTAGTCATTTTCATGTATATGGCTAGAATAGGAGTAGAATTAATTTAGTTAGTTTGTTTTATGTAGTTCATTTATTTTTAATAGTACTGTAAATTAGAAGTAAAGGAAGCAATTAGCCCTTATCATATCATATACATGTTCAAGGAAATATGTACCTCTCATCAGAAAATTTCTAATTCTTGCTTCCTATTTTTTAAATCAAAATCTCTTGCAGCAATACCTGTACCCATGAATACATCTCTGCCTATTTCGAATAATGTATTGACAAAATATGCACCTGGAACATATCTAAATCTGTACTGATATTCTTCCACAATTAGTGGCTTTATCCCATTCGGTCCTTTAGTTTATTATCTGATGTTGTAAAACACATCATATTTATTTACTAAAGTCATTATTGAATAGTCATTATAACAATACATATTTTTCTCAAGATTAATTCAGAATGAGCAGAGGTAATAAATTGTTGTTTCAATTCAAAAGGGAAGACTATTTTCTTATTTATTTTTGGTAAATTTTAGATCTCGTAAACATGAATAAACATATTTTAATTAGGCTAATTGCACACTCCGATTTAGAATAAATAATAAGATGATGTTGAACGAAGTAAGAATTTTGATAAATCCAAGGAAAGATTTGATATTTGTGAGGTAAGATTTGCAGACAATTTCCTTGAAGGTATGAATTTACAAGCTCGTTCTCATCTCTTATTAAGTTTCTCTTTTCCTTAGTTTATTTTTTATTCTTGTTCCGTTTACAGATTTTCATTTGTTTTCTCAAAACTTGAAGTAAGCAGCAAACCTATTTTGAATTTACAACAGGTTCAGGGAAATTTTATTTTTGATTCATTATAATTTGAACATTTTTAACTTTGCTTTCAACCATCAGAAAACCCAATTGAAATGTCAAGCAATATCATAGCATTCAACTTGATCTTCGTATTGCTGATATTTCAGTGAAAATGTTTGCAATATTCTCAGCCCGCTCATTTTCGTCAATCACATCATCCATATCGCATTTCACATATTGGAGGTTTACAATTGAACATACTTCCATTATCATAAATGTCCAATCTACGATAAATGATTTTGCCGATATTGCGATGACCACATAATTCTGGACCCGACATAAAATTCAAATCAAGCTTATAAAATATCTCATCCATCCAATCGCAATAAAAGTAGGGACATAATTTGAAAGGGCCGATGTCTCGGATCCGATATGTTACTAAATTTTCATCATAAAATTATCGGGTCCACTCTTCATCGCATATCGGCGCATCGAGAATTGTTACTTCATGTGCTTACGATTGTTGATCTCCGATTAGACATGTCATCCATCTCATCGCCGATATGCTCACATCATAATTCTGAATATGCGATGTGCATTGTGCGATGTGGGAATCACAATGTCAATATTCCCCAATCTCCAAATGATGCGATCGCTTCATTTCATTGCACATGTTCTCATCGCCTGTTCTTATCGGCAACTTGCCATCACAGCCTCCGATGCGATAGTTTCCAATGCATGCCTCTAAGCCACTGATATTTAATCAATAAATGGTATAGAAACAAAAGTGAAGTCTTGCATATTAAACTCGAAGCATGGTGAAGAAACATGTGATGCGAATTATCTGATATGGCTATGTGCTATTTTAAAAAGCGAGCTTGGGTAACCACTATGGTAAAAGAAGAAACTAATGACCAATTTGCACTATATCTAAATCATTTCGATTTCTCATATATTTCAGTTTCAAATATATAATTATATAATTAAATATGGAATTCAAGGCATCTCTATTTTCATATTTAAATTTTATTATTTTGGATTTGGTCTCAATTCTAGACAATTTATAAAATCATGGAGTTTATATGAACTTATAATATTTTGAGAAAGAGTCATTACTGCAAATTTTCATTCTCATTTCTAATGCATTTGTTTTCGCTTGAACATCAAGCATACAATTTTTGCATTTTACTGCTTGCTTTAGTTTAGATAAAATAAATAATGATTTTGAGTTATAGGATTTTGGTTAGTTTGACTTCTTCGAGTTTTTAATGTTTATTAAAATAAGAAGTCATTTAGTTTGGAAAAACTGATACCTTTCAGGTAAGATCAAAAGCAATTCTCCAATGGTAAGATTCATGAACCCACTTTCATTCATTTCCATTTCTTTTACTTTAAGTTTCCATTTTGTTTTTCTGATATATAAATATGTTTTGTAGCTCTTCATAAAAGCTTCCAATCCTCAGCCAGATCATATTTTTGAAGTCCATACTCTTCTCCTGGCTTAATTTCAAGAATCAACAATAATCCTCATTGAAACAGCTACACCAGGAAGTTTCGGAACCTTTAGCTTGTTTCTCTAAGCATTCTTTTTATTACAAAATGATTAAGTTGATGCTTTGAAAGAAGAAGATTGATATCAGACATGAAATTTTCATTGTGGCTGAATTTTATCATCACTGCTATCTAAAAAGCCTAAAACAGTTACAACCTTGCAATGTATGATTTTTCTAAATATCGACATAAGAAGGATTGATTAGACAATTATTTCCTTTCTTAATATTGTTGAGACGTTGGTATAAACATTCTTGTTTGAGATTATCTTGCGAAACTTCGATTTTCCTTTGCATTTTTAAAAATTTCTTCATTTTTATTTTTGTTTGTTGATTTTTTTTCTCATTTTAACATAAGAATTCTTTTCCTTTGGTTTTTAGTTTTGATTTTGGTAACTTTGCCATGATTTATATGGAAGGCCTTCTTGTTACCTAACAATAGTCAACATACATGGAGAAAATTTTTTAATAGTCAGCTATTAGCTTTTTATTAAATCTCTTAGTAAAGTTTTATTTTCTTATTATAAAGGTGGACATACTTAAGGAAGAGATTACCAATCAAGAGAAGTTGGCAAAGTATCATAAAATCTCGAGAAATTTATTTTTCATCAAAATTGTAATCATTTTGAGATTTCAAAATTTTATTAGGATCTTTCGAAATTCTATTATCAGTCAAGAAAAGTTATTTTTAACCAAGTAAAGACACTTTATAGTAAAGCACCTTAAATTCTGGAATTATCATTCTTAACTCTTAACGAGTCAATGATTCTCCCTGTCCCAGAAAGTCTTATTCTTCTAGAGTGTGATCCAAAAATATATTTAAACTTAAAAGATAAGAGGTCTCATCATGAGCCTCCTTACCATGATCATAGGGGAAAAATAGGCTGACATTACCAACACTGCTAAGCATACCAGGGTAATGGCTTATGATTGCAAACAATTATAACACAAGGGGTTTCATCACGAGCCAACTTGTTCAGTCCAATTATAACTAGTGAATGCCATTGTTAACTATCTAGCTAACAAACTAGGATAATGGCTTTTAAGATTTATAATAAAATAAAAATAAAAAAGAAACATATATAAATGGATTTATCTCTAGGTCAATAATACTTGAAAAGATGGGCTTTTGAATCATCGAGGATTGAATGGTAACCCTGTCGAGACTATAGATGTTTGCTGGCAGTAGTGGCTCTACTTGTGACAAATGAATATATTTTAAAAGCTAAGTTGCAAAGTGACCCCTGCTTTATCTCTACAACTAATTAAAGACTGATATAGAGTTTTGAAATATTTTGATTTATGAGAAATTTGAAGAAAAATTACAGTTAGATGATTCTTGCTTTTATTCAGACTAATGAACCTAGTCAAGCATGTCAGGCATAATTCTGTCTTCTTTAATTATTTTTACTTTAATTTTAGGAAAATCTTATTCATATCAAACAGAGATAATTGGTTCTTCTCCCGTGTGTCGCCATTGTTGTGGTAAAAACACAACCCCCCATTATTGATGTCTTCACTTCAATATAATGGGGACCTTTCTATAAAAATTTTGCCAAAGCACCTTTCAAGATTTTTATTTTATTCGATTATACTACGCGATTGTTAATTTTTCATTTTCTTTGGATTCTTGCTTTCATTGCTTTGTTAAAATCGACATTTTATAAGCTTCCCATTGATGCTTGTTTTGCCTCATTTGGTCAACTGGTTTGAAAATGGTACTCCTTTAAAGTCTCATTATTTATCTAGTCTAGGTTAAAATGTTATTTTTATTTTATTTATTTATTTTTGGAGTGGTTGTAGTTTAGAAAATTTCATAACTAAACTAAACATCGTTAAAACAGAACCAAAATATTGATATTCAATGTTAAATTTTTAAATTAATTAATATGTAAAATATAATTAATTTAATTAAAATAAAATATATATAAAATAAAAAACAGATAAAAACAGAAAAAACAAAATTTAATCGCATCGGGAGTTTACATCGCATCGGCAATTCTTATTGCAATTTTCTTAAAACCCCAATAGCCTTAATATCCCTGATCGCCGATATGCGATCAAGACCTCAAGCATTAAGCATAATGTTCATTATTTTATGGTTTGTTTTTAAAAGGGCACTCATAAGTGAGTAAAATAGGAAAGGCACGTGAGTGAAATAGGATAGTGGTAGGTTAGTTTATTTTTAATAGTTTAAAATATTTAAATATATTATATTAATTAAATTAATTAATATATAATATTTAATTAGTTTAATTAAATTAAAATTTAAATATTATTTATGTTAAAATTAGTTAATTTATAAATAGTTAATATTTTAGCTAGTTAAATATTAATTAATAAATAGTTTATTAATTAATTAGTTTAGTTGATAATTAATAATTAAATTAGAATTAATTATTAAATAAATAGAATTCCAATTTAGACGCAAATTACAGTTGGCAAAATTCACAACGAATCAAATTTTCAGAGCCTCGACGGAATCCTTTCATGCGATGCGATCAAAGTTAAACCATGAATTTCATTTTAAAGTCATGCTCACATTTATTCCGGGTCTGATATGAGTATTAACCTTATCTTATTAGTTTATTGGGTCCACTGATATCGCGAGATTACAGTGAACGTTTAAAAAGAATGTGCGATGTAACGTTTTCATGCGATGAGATATTGCAACATTGCATATCGCGTATCGCAATTTTAACAAGCTCCTCAACTTAAACATTAGAGGATGTGTGATTGGAAAATGCGATGTGTTAATGGATTTTAATGCAAAGTTTTTTACCTCTTACATCACCCTCACCTCACACTCCACTCACTATATCCCTCCATAATTTCACGTGTATGAATTAATGAGGTTGGATTGATTCTAATGGTTTGTTTTATGGATTTTGTTGGGTTGATTCCAATGGTTTGTTAATTAATTTTTATATTTTTATATTATAATAATTATACTATAATGATAATATTTATTATAATTTTAATATAATTTGAATTATAATATGAATTATATTTAAATTAACGTTTCCAAATCATTTGTATATTCATTTAATTTTGTAACTTATTAATTTCAAATTAGATGATAATTAAATTAGAATTAATTGTATATATTAGTTAGTTAAAAATTAATTTAGAATTAATTATTAAATAATTAGAATTCTAATTTAGGATATATTTTAATTGAAACTCTGATTTTTAGCCCAGGAACAAAATTTCCAGATTGAGGCCAGATTTGACTGATCAACTTTGGAAGCTCATAGAATGGGTTTTACTTGGCCAAATGAGGCCTAGGATGGCTCATTGAAAAGATAAAATCAAGGAGAATATTTCCGATGAGGTTTCACTAATAGATTTAGTCAATAATTGAACTAAAAAACAAGAAGAAGATCAATTTCAAAATTTCTAAAAATAAAACCAATTTTCTGAGTTATTTTCTGCATTTTCATTTGTCCAAGCCTCCTCTCACTGCAGGTTCGCTCATCAATAAAATCCTTAGCCAATTAAACCATCCCAGGCATGAATAGAGAGTTTATATTTTATTTTCAATGATTTATTTAATAGAATTTGATTGGATTTGTTTTAAATTCCATACATGATATTTTGTTTTTATTGATTGCATTTTAATTAATTTTGATTTCTTCTTGCAAGAAAAAAGTAGAAGAGATTTGGAATAAAAGATCTCAATCAATGAGAATGCTCCATCAATTAAAGATTGAAATTTTGAGCGAATAAAATGGGATTGGACAGATTTCTCTTCAACAAACTCTCCCCTCAAGAGTTCTGTTGCAAATATTATAAATAGCAGATTGAAGAATGTAATAAAGGGCTACTCTCCTCTACAATTCTAGAATTCTAAAAGCACTTTTGTAATAGGGATTTAGAGTTGTAGGTGGGAGGAGTAGAATCTCAGATCTGGAGATTATTGAGGTTTTTCTTTTACATCGTGAGTTATGTATAATGAACAAAGTTTGCACTATTGTAGCTTTGCTTTTGAAAGAAGAAGCCCAGGTATTGTAAATGACTATTAGAGACCGGAGCTGGAGAAATGGATTTAATAAACTGGTATTTCGATACTATTGTTTTTAAATACTAGTTTCATTTTATGATAACAGGAATGGCGTCAATTTAGTTACATATTTGTGCACTTTTGTGAGTATGGGTAATTTTCTTCTATTTTATGTTGTTATTTATTTATGCTCTTATGGGCTGAACTCTGATTTCTGAGTAACTATTTACTCACGAATCTGTCTTTTAATATTGGATAAATAGATAGTGATATGTTGTGAACTTCTTCTGCATATTATTGTTTAGTTATTCAAGTTACTGATTAAATGATCAATACCATTTTGTGGACTACTTCCTGAGTGCTCTTGATTGATTATTTTAGTTAAAGGATCTCAATAGGATGTGTTTGGTATCCATAATTTCAGTTAATTGAACTACTTCACTAACTTGATATTAATTATAAACGACACATTTCAATCCCAATATTATAAATACCTACTCTTGGTTAGGTTAGATCTATATCTGCCTAATTGAGATAGGATTAGGATGGTTTCTTTTGCTTGCATATTAGAACAAGTTTGCATTTAGAGTAAATTCTACATTCTTTTAAGTCCTCTTCCCAAAGAGGAAATGTTTAGTAGTGGATTGGCTGAGCCCTAAATCAACTTAAGGATCACTTTCTTGCCTGATCAACTAGAAGGATGATCTGATGTCTCTTTTCCATTGGTGAATGAAAGTCATATGTTGAAGCCATTGGAGATTGAGAGAAGGTAATTGGACCTAGTTGAACCAGTCGGAACCACCATTCCAAATGGAAAAGGAGCTGCTAACCAAGGTCTAGACTGGGTGGTCTCCCCCATGCTGTTGCAACGATTTTCGAGGCTTCAACAGAACCCTAGTTTTTCCATTTTTGACCCATAGAATTTTGGAATGAAAATTCTAATCCACATATTTTGTAATGTAGGTACACAATATGCTTGTTTGCCGGGAAGAGAGCATGAGGAAATGGATCAGGCTGCATTACTCCATCTGCCGTCATTATTGGAATTGAGAGCATGCGGGCTTTTCAAATTTTGGACCATACCTGGCATGAGGGTGCAGGTAGAATTTTTACAATGGCTAGTAAACAGGTGGAGCATCGAGGAACAGTGCTTCATTATTGTCGGCAACTGGCTGGAAATTGAGCAGGATGACATATACTTTTTGACTGGCTTGCCCAAGAGAGGTGAGCAATTATCTCTATTCGGATCTAGGCCAGGTGGCCAATCTGTCGCTAGTCTCCAACTAGAGTTTTGTAATAACCAGGATCTAGACAAATGGATAGATGTGAAAACCATCTCCGGCTCGAAACTTAAGGTGATTGCTTTTACTGTTACCAGACTCTGTGGGAGCACATCATTGCATCTAGATACAAGCTCCCAGATGCGCATGGCAGTGGACTGCTTCCGAGGCACCATTTTCAACTAGTGCAATGCTGTATTGGCCAATGTGAAGGGCCAATTGACTAGGGCGAAGACTGGGCAGCTAAAGAACTTTGGTTATAGTTATTTAGTTGTCAGCTTCGCCCTAGAGAGGTTATCAATGTTGGTTCCACAACAACTCACTGTTGAGGCTGGACTTCCCCGAGATCCTCGAGTTATGCGATGGGTTGCAGTTATGGCCCGCCATCCAGATGAGGGTACTGAGATTGTTCGATTCACCCCAAAGTATTTCCGTTGGTTAGAGAACCAACTATTTACTATTCAGGATTTTCCATACGCTGGGATGGATTATCGCAGCGATCCCGAGATGACTCTTCCACCAGGAGAGCAATGGGATGATAGAGGTAAAAACTGCTTTTCAACATTTTAATTTTATATGTATGTTTTTGTATTTTTAACAATCGTCCCAAAACTAATAGTAAAAGTTTTAAATGCAGATGTGGGTCCACGGTGCCCAGCCGCTCTCCAGCCCTATGATCAGAGATAACCAGCTGCTACAACACCAACCCCACAGGACCAGACAGCAGAGACCTTAGCTGAGTTGGAGAGCTATCTAGAGCGCTTGACCACAGATATTCCAGAGACCAGCATAGATGACATTCCTCTTCGGCTTCAGCGCTATGTGATTGGGGTCCCAGGACCTTTTAGGAGGTTCCTTTGTAGGGTGGCCCGAGCAGTGGTGTCTTATCGAGGTCATCACCAATGATAGGATGATTGCTTTGTAGACCCAATTTTGGACTTTTGATACTATCATTTTTGCCGATCATAAGGTGTTTTTCAACCTATGATTGAGGAAGATGTATATTTTGACACACTCTTATGCTATGCTATGCTATTATTATGGTTATCTTGCAAAACATGTTTATGAGATGTTTTTAAATTTACTTTTTGATTTAATGCAAATGTCTATTTAACATTCGAGAAGCAATTGCATCTGCTAATGTATTTAAATATCTCAGCATGTGCTGATATTCTATGTAATCAAATTCTCATTCCAAGAGATGGACTCTCGAAAATAATAGTAATAATACTGGATTTATAGTGGCATAAACTCGATTAAGCTGTAATACCACGAGTTCCGAATCTAAATTAATAATCAAACTTTGAATTCCAAATGAGATGGATTCAGATAATAATTCAATCACTGCACTGTATTCTACAATGTTGTTCGTTGTTTGACCGGGACTTACCCTGTGCATAGATACTAACTCGTCAGAGGGTGAATAGATAATCCAGGTTGCGGAAGAGATGTTCCATGTACTACGACAAGCGCCATCAGCGAAACCGATGTATGTTTGGAGAGGCATCGACATCTGCAATATCAAGAGTAAAATCCGGATAAGTAGGACTAATAAAAAACACTCTCTGAAGTAAAGCACACATCTTTAATCTACGAACACACCAACTTAGAAAAAACTAATCTAATGAAATCTCCACGCTATCTATTTAAGCATAATATCGCTTTAGATAAAGCCCATTCCTAGGTTTACCTAAAGAGACATCGTCAAAATCTTCTAGATCATAGGCCCCTTTTACGAGCTTCCGCTTGACAATATACGGACCATGCCACATGGGTACAAATTTGATAGCCCCTAGCTTAGCTTTTGCTTGATCGTAAATTAAAACTAGGTCGCCTTCCGAAAAATTGTGGGGTGTAACATTCCGATCATACTGAGCTTTGATCCGTTTTGCATGAGTTTCGATAGCTCGATGCAGCATTGCGTCGATTCTCATCTAATTGAGGTAAGTATAATAAACGTTTTTCCTCTTTGGAAGTGGCTGGTAATAATTGCACGACAATTTGTAATGACGGGATTTCGCATTCAGTGGGCAATACTGCCTCTAAACCGTAAACCAGTTGAAAGGGAGTAAAACCTATTGATGTTTTGACTGAGGTTCGGTACGCCCAAAGTGCTGAAAATGACATGTTGTGCCAATTCGAGTGATGAATCCCAATGATTCGTGGGATCATGGTGACTAGAACTTTGTTGACTGCTTTAACCAGACCATTTTCCTATGGGTAATATGGAGTGGAACTATCTTGACGCAAGCCAAGCTGATCTGTAAGTTCGGTCATCATGATGTTTCGAAAATGACTCCCGTGGTCAGTGATAATCACTTGGGGAACACTAAACCTAGCAATTATATGATTGAAAATGAAAATCGCAGCAGTTTTTTCGTCTGCCAAAAATGTAGGCATCGCCTCAACCCACTTGGTAAAATAATCTACCGCAAGGATGATATATGCATGCCCCCCAGCCGAGTGAGGGTTACATGTAATAAAATCGATACCCCATTTTGCGAATGGACCAACGACAATAATAGGGTGGAGAGGAGTAGGAGGAGCGCACATCTTACGATAAAAAATTTGGCAATTGTGGCATTTCTGGATGGCAGTAATACAATCTTTGAATAAGGACGACCAAAAATATCCAGCGCGCAAAATATTTTGGGCTATAACATACCTAGACATATGACCGCCACACGCTCCAGAGCGGCAGTCATTAAGAACCTTCTCAGCCTTTTCATGAGTAAGGCAATGACAAAAAACAGAATCCACCCCACGACGATAAAGGGTATCTCCTATAATAGTGTAAGGTTGGGATTAGAATCGTATTTTCCAGTGTTGAGATCTTGATGTATCGGGCCGAAAAGATTGGGTTTGGAGATAGACAATGATATCTCCGTACCATGGATCAACGGTGCTAATAAGGAACAAGGATTCATCCGAAATGGATTCTTCCGCCAGAGGTTCGGTATTGGCACGGGGGAAGTCACACATTAATTCCGCAAAAACCAAAGACTTATTTGACTTGGCCTTCTCAAATTCCAACTCAAATTCCTGCAGGATGAAAATCCATTTGGAATACTTGCCCCCCAGCAATTGTTTAGTCAAAATGTATTGCATAGGGTTACAGTCAGAAATGACAGTGGTTTTGCGTAACAAAATGTAGTGACGAAAGCACTGAACAACTTGGACTGCAGCTAAGGCTAATTTCTCCACATGTGAATATTTTAACTCAGTGGGAGTTAGGGTCTGACTAAGATAATATATCATATGTTCACTTTCGAATTCATCCTGTTGAACTAAAACCATCCCAATAGTGGAATGGGAAGTGGTGAGGTACAAGAAGTAATCTTGGTTGTAGTTGGGAGGATGCAATAATGGCACATGGGTCAACCCATGTTTTAGAGCATCAAAAGATTTGTCAGCGATCTCATCCAAAAAGAATGGAGTGTTTTGTTTCAACAACCAGGTAAAACCTTTTGTAATCTCGGCGTAGTTAGGAATGAAACGACGTAAAAAGTTTTCCTTCCCTTGCAAAATCTGGAGTAGGCGAAGAGTCGAAGGAGGTGGTAACTTGACGATGGCTTCGACCTTCGAAGGATCAATGTGAATGCTGGCTTTTGATACAACAAATCCCAGTAACCGTCCCGTTTCGATACAGAAAACACACTTGTGTGGATTCAACCTAATCCGATAATGCCTACATCTCATGAAAATGGCTCGTAAGTGAGTGAGATGGTCAGCTCTTCGTAATGAATGAGCTGGTAAATCATCAAGATAGGGCTACACAATGGGCTTGATGTCATGAAACGCATAAGACATGGCCCTTTGAAAAGTTTCCCCGACGTTCTTCAGTCGAAAAGGTAACTTGCAATAAGAAAATGTCCCCCATGGACAGATGAATGTCGTTTTTGGTTGATCTGCGGGTAGAATGTTAATTTGATTGTAATCGGAAAAGCCATCCATAAAGGAGAAAATTTCACTGCTGGCACAATCATCGATAACTTGATCGATATAGGGCGTGGGATAATTTTCCTTGGGACAAGCAAGATTAGTATCCCTATAGTCAATGAATATTCTTATTGTCCCTTATTTTTTATTAATTGGAACAATATTCGATACCCAATTGTTAAAGGAATTGGATAAATGAAACCTTCTTTAAGCAATTTCTCAACTTCGGTTTTGATGGCAGCAACTTTTCGTGGGTGTATTTGATGTAACCGTTGTCGGACGGGTTTAGCATTCGGGTAGGTTTTGATCTCATGAACAACAATTGAAGGATCAATTCCTAGCATTTCCTCATAGGACCAGGAAAACACGTCGCGAAATTCTTGAAATAGGGAATTATAGGTGTTGAATTCAGTGTCTGTACAAGAAGCACCTATGTGAATGTTTTCAACAATTCTAGGCTTGACTGAAATGTCAATAGGAACCGTGCGAGAAATATTGGCTAAATTTTGTTTAGAATCGGGATGTTTCAATGGATTCTGCGGCTATTTAACATATTCAGCAGTAAAAATGAATGAAAAGTCATTTTCAAATCATCAATCTTGGGTAAAAACGAAGACTGATGATGAAGATCTTCCCATGGTAACGCATCAACAGACAACAATTCCCAAATTTGTTCATCAGTGTGAACGATTTCTGAAAAGGTTGTTGACTTTGAGGTTGAGATTGAAAGTGATTTCCAATTGATCTCATTCACTAGGTCAAGGGTGGTTGAATTTGAGTTGGAAAACGACTGTACTTCCTGATAAGCAACTTCAAATGGATGCAAAGGCATGGCATCGCCAAGAGAGTCCACCTCGGAATCGAATGGAACGATCCAAGGATCATCAAGAACAATGGATTCCGATGAAATCATATGAATGGTTGTGAAAGGAAACTGTACGTTGGGAGGAGGAAATGAAAAATTTCCGAGTAAACCCGAATCTTTAACTAATCCTACTCCAACATCCTTATAAGGGATAGTGGTTTTTCCAACATGTTGAATACTCTCAGCAGAGGATGGGTCGAACGAGAAATAAGTTAACTGATCTATTGTTACGATCTTTCCATTATGTGGGGACCTAATAAGCCGAAAGACTGATGAAACAACAACAGTCATGGCGTACGACCAGCTATGACCCAAAAGAATGTTGTAATCTAGAGGGGCATCAACCACCTCCACATCTAGATTAACGGTTTTTCCTTCAACCGCTATAGGCAAGTCCTATAGAATGCCATAAGGATGAAACCCTCGGCCATCAATGACCTTTAGGATTGTCGAGGATTGATTAAGTGTAGGAGAACATGGGGTTTTCCAACACTGTATCGACATAATACACGTAGAAGCTCCCTCATCAATCACAACCCTAAAACAAGGTCTGTTTTTGACTAACACCGGAATCTGGAAAGCCATTTGATGAAGACGAGGTGTACTATTTTCTAAATTGAAGACTATGAGGTTTGAGTCCTGAAGATCAACAGCTCCTATAGCCGACAGTAGCATTTTACGCTATGCTAGACAAGATTGCAACACTTCCAAAGCCGACATTGCTGAAGGTGAAACAGCTAAATCTTCAACAATGTTATAGTTTTGAGCAGCTCGCGCATGTGGATTGAAAGCTCACTTTTGAAGTATACCCTTAGCGGGCGGTTTGATTACTAATTTGGGATTTGGTTTCTCGATCTGTAGTGGATCAGGACCAGATGGAGCTGAGTTTGATGGATTGAAATTAGAAAATTCATATTCCTTTCCACCAAGAGGACTTTTACTCCTATAATCTTGCGATCGTGTCGCAATCCTTACATGTGACATCATCATTATGGGCTCTTCTGAGGCACTAGAGGAAGAACCTATCATTTTACTGTCTTGATTTGGAAAAGGATCCTTCAAAACAATGGGTGTTTGTGAACCTTTGACGATTTTGGCAACCTCAGCACGATGCGTACAATCCCTTGTAAAGTGCTCCTCATCGCAGATGAGACAAGGATATCGAGGATTTTGTTTCTCGTCAGTAGATTTAGGTTTATCAGTTTTCTCCTTTGAGTTTTGCTTGTTCTTCTTCTTACCTTTCTTCTTGCCGTTAGATTTGGATTTGTTCATGGATGATTCTACGACATGAACATCGGAAGAAATTTCAGGTGAAGACTCTCCCTTACGGGAATCTGGTAAAGTTATTATCGGAGAAGAATTCTTGGACGATTTCTTCTTACTTTTGGTATTAACAATACCAATCATGCCGTCAGCGGCATGAGACCCTGAGGGAGGTGTAGCTATTTGATTTTGTTTCAGAAGGTCAGGGATTTTCTCATGCAACGTACCTAATTGCATATAAACTAAGTCAAGGTACTGAGCTTGAGCAATTACTTACTCTTCTGTAACTACCCCTGCCTTAGCTACATCTTAAGTTATTTTGGGTAATAATGATTTCGCAAACCATTCTACCAAAATTTGGTTCAGGATAAAAAATTCCACTAAACGACGTCAACGTCGCCATTCATGAATATGATCTGAAATATAAGTGGATGTCGACTGCTTTAACGAAGTTAATAATTCTGTGCCATTGTCATATTGGACTGGCAGCTGAAAATGAGTAAGGAAGGAAGTGGCTAACTGACTAAAATTATAAAAAGAGCCTCGTGGCAACTCAATGTACCACGTGGCTGCAAGGCCAATCAAAGTGCATTGAAAAAGATGAAGACAAATGGAATCATCTATAATGGAATTCGATGCACGCCAGAGATGGTAAGTGATCACCTGATTAGATGGATCTTATTCTGGCTTCCCCTCAAACTTTGGTATATCACTGGGCAACTTATTTGACATTGGTGGCCAAAACGGAAGATAATTGATGGGATCATTCGTAAGGTGCGACAAGTCAGGCAAATCCAATGTTGCTATAAATGGTAACTGACGGTTCAGGTCCCGAAAACTTGTGGTGATAAGACCAGCCCTAGGAGGAGGATATCTAGGATAACTTTGTATCGGATTCGCATTTGGGATATTATATCCTCCTGGAAAACCAGGATTAACTGGACCATACTGGGGTTGTTGAGGTTGTTGATATGTATACCGAGGGTATGGTTGATACTGATAAGTCGGGTTCTGCACAGCGGGCCTGTATTGGTACTGCCCCTGGTACAGTTGATAAGTAAATTGTGGTTGACTTGTAACAACCGTACTAGGCCTAGGTTATCCTATAGGCATGGAAACCAGAGTCTGGATTGTAGGTCCAGACTGGGGTAAAGAGGCCTGAGGAGTTGATACAGGAGCAATAGAAACTGGAGCCCTTGATACTATAGAAATGGGTGGAGTGGATTGAACAGAAGACGCAGCAGTTGCAGTAGACGTTTGGGACGGAGTTCGTGGCGAACTAGGCCTAGACTGTTGAACTGCCCCAGGTGTAGCAGTTTGAGTAGTAGGCTGGACAGGTTGCTGGGGTGAACCAGAAACAAAAGACTTTCCAGATTAAGATAATAATTGTACACTGGGTTGCGGAGTCTGTTGATCCCATGCCACGTTCATTCCGTGGTATGGACCCATAACAGGTTGAACGTATTGAGGAACAAAACCAGGTTGAGTGTAAGATTGATAATTATATGGTACATTTCCTGGTCCTTGAACAAATGATTGACCTGAAGGTGGTTGAAAACCTTGAGGTTGATATTGACCCTGAGGTTGGTAATGACCTTGGGGTTGGTACTGACCTTACAGTTGGTACTGACCTTGGGGTTGGTACTAACCTTGAGGCTGGTATTGACCTTGAGGTGTATATTGATACTAGGGTTGACCTTGAGGTACATATTAGTACTGGGGTTGACCTTGAGGAAAACACTATCCTGTAGGAACATACTATCCTTGAGGTTGCCCACAGGCGGTATTGGAGTACCTTGCGGCTGCCCCCCAGATGATATTGAACTACCTTGAGGTTGCGGATTAAGAGTAGTACTAGACATCATAAGAATCTCTTCAACACTTAATCATTTAGTTCCGTTATTACCAGGAGATACCGCATAATCGATGGGTCAAGGGGAAGCTCCTAAAAACTTACCAGATACAGACTGATACCCAGGAGGAACAGAAGGACCACCATGTAAAAATGTTTCTGGCATATGAGTAAACAAGGATGACTGTCTCGACATAATCGAGGGAGCATAATAACCTCTAAGTGTTGGATGAAAAGGAAAACAAGGTGGTGAAGACGTGAGACCTGGATTTTCTAAGAAATTGGTCAATGAAATATACCAAGCGTCACCTCTAATGGAACTGAAGAAAATAGATTCACACTCCCTAAGTTCAATAGTCGGTTGATTTTCAGGGATGCTTATACCTTCGTCCGGACTTGAGCTTACAATTTCTTCAATGGAAATGAGTCTAGAAGGAAGATTCTCGGTAATAATATTTTCTACTCTGGGTGAACTAGGGCCACTAGAAATAGGAGAAGCAAATCCTGAAGATGGAGTGGCAGCAATTTCTGTTTTAGGTTCAAAGATTTCAGGTTCTTCGGCTACCGAGCTAGTAGGAGTGATACTACCAGTAACCTCAGAAAATGAAATTGGTTCAGAAATATGTTATGTTGCTTGCACTAGATAATCAGGATGTACAATCAACGAAGACTCTCTGACCTCCGGTGACCCAAACCTTCTTTCACTATGTGTGACAAGCGCTCGCATCCCTTCCAGTTGACTTGGAGTAAATTCAGGAGGTTGCCCCCAAATTCGACGGGATTGTCTCGGTAATTTAGCCAGGATTAATGTAATTACTTCACACGAAAACAAAGAAAAATCTCAAGAAAAAACACCTAAATTCTCTAAAGAACCAAACAATTTGAAGCACACGCCTAACAAATCTAGGAGACCAAACCACACACAAACTGTATCTTTCTGGATTGAACACACTAGTTGGTGATGAAATCCAATGTCACAGAATTCAATATAGAAATGGTGGTTGGAACAGTTACCCCGACAACCTCCTTAATGAAACAGACTGGCACAAGTTTCTCCACTATAACCATCTCGAGTGAAGATAACCCCCAGAGAGTTGAAGTGAGTCTAGTCGACATCTGCTCCAGGTATAGTGGGATCTTCCCTCCACTGTCACCTAGGAAATAATGCTAAAGATTATGGTCACTAAGGTCACCAACGGAAATAAATATACCTGGGGGAACTATCTACGATCTGATACACACGCAGGGGCAGAGTAACAAGCTCAACCCCCTTGAAGGCTCCTTTACATAATCCAAGGTTTACCAACAAGTGACCCTAGGCTCCTCAACAATGGTTAATCCGAGGTTTACCATTTTTAATACGTGAATATCTTATATCATTCCCAATGAGGAAGGATTGATTCCCACACTGGTTCGGATATGATCTCGTGCTTCTCCTTTAAGAGGAGCTTTCCCAGAGAATAGATGTAACAATTGGATTTTCTTCCTACTGCAAGATCGACTACTTGTTTGTTTAAACTACCTTGGAGAGTTAATTAATCCCTACTCCAAGATACTAACCTAAGCTATGTTGGTGAAAAGAGTCCTATAAAATAAAATGATTTCTATATTGATTTTAATTAAGCGTTAATTTTATTGTTTGTTCCTTAAGTCAATGGGTGCGGAGATGAAAATTTATGGTATGAAGACTCGACTCCAAAAGACTAAAAGTGCACCTAAGATGATAACAATTCTTTTTCCTTTTCAATGAATATCTAGCTAAGGAAGAGTCGAAAATGCAATGCTTTGCAAATCAAATCTTTCTCTTAACATACAACTGAAAGGAAACTTTTTGTCTTTTCCATAGAACTTTAAAAACGAGAATACTAATGACACTCACAGAAAATCCCTTTGCTTTTCAACAATCAACAACTACAAGAATAAGCAATTCCCTTAAGAGAACTTTTAAGATTTCTAGAAAACTCTAAAAAACTACTGAAAACAAATTTTCAACAAGCTTGTATAATTTCCATGAAAAAACTCAAAACTATGATATAATCTTGAGATCTAAACAAAAAATGGATTGAAAAGACACTTGAAATGTTTTTGAGGATGCTCAACTTAGTGTTTCAGCTAACTAAGCATCAATTTGTTCAGCTCAACAAACTAATCAAAAACATCCAACTATATTTTAATAGAAAAAATGAAATTCGAAACTTTTAATCAAGTTGAATTAAAGTTTTGCAAAACAGACAAATGGGATCTAAATCTCTTAACGGATAGATTTCATAAGCTAGTCAAACTCAGCAAAAAGACTAGAGAGACTAGGGTGATCTAAGGCTCTAAGGCTTTAGATCTCTGAGATACTACAAAGACCAAGCAAAAACCAATCCAATCAGACAAAACTTCTTAGAAAATCACGCCAAACAAGAATGCCAATGAAAGCTAACTCAAAAGGAACTTTTCTCAAGAGAAATGTAGGTCTGGGCATATACTAACAGTTATGGATAAAAACTAAACCTCACTGGGTAGATGGATCTTAGGTTTTTTCAAATTTTTGACAGGGGTTCACAGGCATCTAGTCAAACCAGGTGTGGTGTCGCTCTATGTTACGCTATAACAGTGTGGATAGGTCTGCACTATAACTGACTCAGAGGGTGCGGTCCTCTTCCAAAATTTTAAAAAATAAAATCCAACCAGGATCTAACGAGTACCCAAACTCACACCAATCGAGGAAAAATTAGAAACAAAAACTTAAGCTTCTCAAGTCAAAGCAAAGACAAATCAAAATCCAAAACAAACCAAATCCCCAGTGGAGTCGCCAATTTGTTGGCCAGATAAATCGTTCTTGTGGGCAAGACTGATCTCCCTAGTATCTAATGATATCTAGCAACAAAGGGCACAAGAAAACCTATTTTTCTCTAAACATGTTTCAATTCATTAATGAATACTAAGAAGTGTAATAGGCCCTACCTCGGTCCAATGCTTTTTTGAGGCAGTTTTATCCCAACAACTTCAAGCAGTTCTCATTTAATAACCTGCATACACAAACAAGCACACATCAAAGCATACCTGCGTATAACAAAACATGTTCATTATGAAGATCAAGGAGCTCATAAAACAAACCATTAGAGACAATTCATTGAGAAAAACAAACTTAATTGTATTACCTTTATGAATAAAAGAACCTTACAACCTTTGCCTTGATGTTGCACAAGTTCTTTCCAGGGTCCAGCATGGGTCTCCTCTACTTTGACAAGTCTCACTCACTTCCAAAATGACATGAAAGGTGTGTGATCTCTCCTCTCAGAAGCTCAAAAAGGAAGCCTAGTTTTCAACAACATTTACCCTCAAGAATCTTCATCTTTCAACCTCTCCTACAACCAGCCCAATGCATGAATTTATAGTGCAAATGGAGGAAGTTGCAGGTCCACCATTGAAGGGATAAGTTCCTCCTTCAATGGGATAATCACCTCATATCATGGAGTTAACTCCCTTGGTTATGGAATGGATGAACCAATGTGGAGTGGACTTGCCAGCGTAATATTCCTTCTAGAAGTGTCTAGAAGTGACCCGAGATGAGTTTTTAAGAATGAACTCACGCCTTTTTAACTTTTACAGGGGTTCACACTCATTACTCAATATACATAGCAGTCAGGTTCGCAAGAAACATGACCATTAGGTGCGGCACCATAGGCAATGCTAGGAGAAAGTGCGAAACCAGGATTTGAGATATTTTTAAGGTCTTTCTCCTATTTTCAAAGCTTGACATGAAGAGCTGAGGTTTAAGACTTGCAAAGGAGGTATGTATGAGTGTTGATGGACGCATACAAACTGTAGAAAGTCATGGTGACAATTTTTTTGTGTAACAGGGAGAATAGCAGCACCTCTAACAACCTATTGAAGAAAGATGCATTTTCATGTACTCTAGAAGCAACAAAGGCCTTCAAACATCTTAAAGAGGCAATGTGCCAAGCATTGGTCTTAGCTACACTGGACTTCACAAAAACCTGTATTGTGGAATGTGATGCTTCAAGAAATGGAATTGGTGTTGTTTTAATGCAAGATGAAAGACTCATTGCTTTTGAAAGTCATCCAATCAAGGAAAAGTTTTTACACAAAGCTATTTATGAGTAGGAAATGTTGGCAATACTACATGCTCTTAAGAAATGGCGACCCTACCTAATGGGAAGACACTTCAAGGTAAAAATGGATCATGATAGCCTTAAATACTTTTTAGAACAAAGATTATCCTCTGAAGAGCAACAAAAGTGGGTCACAAAGATGTTGGGTTATGACTTTCAAATCATCTACAAAAAAGGGAAGCAAAATGTGGTGGCAGATGACCTCTCAGGAAAGGATGAGGATGTGGAAGCCTTGTTTTGCACCATTTCTATTATCCAACTATATTGGATAAACGAAGCAAGGGAGGAATGTAAGAATTATGAAGAAGTGTGGGCACTTATTCAAAAGTTACAACAAGATTCCATTACATCTGATATATTTAGGTGGCAAAATCATTTGTTATGGTACAAAGATCACTTATACCTCTGTAAGGATTCGCAACTCAAACAAGAGATTCTTATGGAATTGCACACTTCTCCCCGAGGAAGGCACTTAGGATTTTTAAAAACTTACCACACAGTTAAGAAGGAATTTTTTCGGATGGCCTTAAATTAGATATTCAAAATTTTGTGGTAGAATGCTTGGTTTGCCAACAAAATAAAGTTGAAACAATTAATACCCCAGGTCTATTACAACCTTTATCCATTCCAAGCCAACATTGGGAGGAGGTTTCAATGGATTTTATCATAGGTTTACCCAAGTTTGAGGGAAAGAGTGTCATCATGATGGTGGTAGCTGACAGACTTACCAAGTATGCAAACTTTTGTGCATTATCACATTCATTTAAAGCCAGTATAGTTTCTACTACATTTACAGAAACAATTCAAAAGCTATATGGAAACCCAAAGATTATTGTAAGTGACGGAGATCCCATTTTCAGTGGAAATGTTTGGACAAAATTATTTTCTTGTCTCGGTACTCAGTTATCTCACAGCTCATCTTATCATCCTCAATCTGATGGACAAACTGAGATAGTAAACAAATGTTTGGAAGGATATCTTCATTGCTTTCTATCTGATAAATAGACAAAATGGGTCAAATGGTTGCCTCTAGCTGAATGGTGGTATAACACTTCCTTCCATACAACAGTAAAAATGACCATATTTATGGCACTTTATGGATATCAACCACCATCCATCACATCATATTTAAGAGAAAATTCTAAGGTTCAAGCAGTGGAACATCACATCGAGCATCAACAACAAGTCCTCCAACTCTTAAAGGATAACTTTGTGTTGGCACAGAATAGAATGAAACAACAGAAAGATCAACATCACAACGAAAGATGTTTTGATGTAGGTGATTGGGTATTCCTATGGTTACAACCATATAAACAAAAGTCCCTCAATCAAGCTAAGAAGGATAATAAATTATCACAAAGTATTATGGTTTGTACAAGGTGTTGCAAACGATTGGTATATGGCATACAAATTGGAGCTTCTTGCAGCTTCTCTAGTGCACACAGTTTTCCATGTTTCATGTTTAAATAAGGTTATAGGCGACAAGCTCCCAGTTCAAACAATATTTCCAGAACTCGATGAGGAAGGAAAAATTATATTGGAACCAGAAGCAGTCACAAAAATAATAACCCGATAGCTAAAAAATCGATCAATTTCGGAGTATCTCATCAAGTGGAAGAACTTATCTGTTGAAGATTCCACATGGGAGGATGAGAATTTCATATAAAATCATCCAGAACTACTCAAGCGTTGAGGAAAACACTTTTTTGAAGGAGAGGGGCATGTTATCTCCTTATAATACTAGTTATTACCCCATTACTATTGTATTTGTATCCCTTATTAATATTGTTGTGCTCCTATTGTCCCCATATTGTTATTACTGTGCCCCATAGAAGCCCTCTATTGTTAATTTTGTGCCTCCTTAAACTCCTATATATAGAAAGGAGGTTTTTTCAATTGAATCATCAAAGAATCATTCATTTGTGTAATGTAAAGGAGGTTTCCCACTCCAAGAGGCCAAATTATAAGGCATTGATCTATCTTTTCTATATTTTTGTGAGCTGGTTTCATAACAGGTACGCATGGCTGAAGAGATAAAACTCCAAGACATGGAGGCTCGCATAAATACCAAGTGGGAGTTATAAATAACGTGAATAGGTGGCCGACCAACAAATAATAAAGTTTTCAAACCCCAAAAACCAATGCCAGAGGAAAAACGAGGGATAATTCCCCCATAAAATATCTCATAGGATTAACACCCAACATAGGGCTATTAACAAAAAATAAGTGACAGGACCTAGAAAATCTCGTGGCCATGACCTAACAGTCATATCGATGAACCTTCACCGAAGAAATATATAATAATTAAAACTAGAAACAGGGTGACAATGACCTTGAGTAGAGAAAGACACAATAATCAAAACCATAGCGAAGTCCTGAACCCTAGCACGAACAAAGCTTCCACATGAAGACGTTGATGACAATTGCAAAGGAAGGGGGCATAGTTGAGAAAGGCATGTAAAGAGGCACAAAGAAGTGAATCGAACAAGCAAGGTTCACCACATGACTATCCCATACGCAACACCGATAATTGGAAATGGGGTGGATGTGACCTTGATTAGCAGAAGACACACTAAGAAGAATTGTAATGAAGTCCCAAACCCTGACACAAAAAAGCTTCCACATGGAGGCGACGACAACAATAACAGAGGAGGAGGGCACAATTGAGAAATGTTGGACAAGATCCATGAACAAGAGGACCAAGCAGGATAGGGTTCGCTACTCGACCCTCCCTTCCTCAACAATCACTCTCTACAAATTGCACCCCTGGTGGTTAGTCGTTACTCATTTTCCTTAGCAATGAGAAAATGAAGGGACTGAAATTGAAGTTGTTTCACTTGTCACAATGATCTTGGCAATAATTATAGCCCTGTGTCACCTAAATCTAAAACCCTGAGAGACATAATATTAAGGAAAAATTCTTCTGAAATCGCTTCCAAATCAAATTTACTTACCAAAGTTAGAGTCACCAATTTTGGATATCTCAACTCCTTTGTTGGCAGAGATGTAGTATCACTACCAAAAAGGGAAAGCCACCACAATTATCACAACAGAAGGATCTTGCATCTAAAGGGGATAGAAACTGTTGGATACCTATACCAATAGTTTCATTTTTCATGATTAGATGTTAAAGGTCCAAATATGCTCTGCTTTGGCAAATGCAAAGATTTCATATTTTCCTAAGAAGGCAGTGTCTGTATCAGTTTTCATAACAATTCAATTTTGGATGGATGGTCCAACAGTCTAATCTGGATCATGCCATGTTTTCAATTTCTATGTTGTAGTATAGAGAATGATATCTGTCCAAACTGTTTAATCTTGGCAGATCAAGTAGCTAGGTAGAGAAACAAAGGCTCCCAACTGTCTAATCTGGGGCCTTGGAAGAAATAAGGTTTGTGTTAGATAGGAGATCCAAGCAAAAGCCAATGAAAAGAAAAGGCATTCAAAGGGTTGCAAGTCCAAGAGCACCCTACAAGAAGGAACAAAAAATGCTAGGGAAGCTAGTTGGGGTAGGTAGATGGGGTTGCAGAAATGGTATCTCTTTCAAGAATCAAGCTTGCTGAAATCTATACTGGAAGAGCAGCACCATGAAGCATGACTAACTCCCCTGGTTCTCATTTGTAAAACAGTCATTACTAACTCCCTTTCCCCAAAGTTGCACAAAGCATGAGAAATCATATGTGTTACATTCTTTTACCCTTGGGAAGCCACATTTCTTGTGCAAAAATCTTTTCATTTTGAACTACTCCTAAGTTCAATCCATTTGCAAATAAAACTTGGTAAGCTAGCCCCACTCATGAATTTCTTCCATACTAACAACTAACTATGCTACTTAATTCCCTATACTCCTTTACCCCTAATATTATAAACACCATGGTGTCTAAACCCCACAATGTATAAATATCCCCTCCCTGGCACTATAGCCATAGTATTTCACCCCTGGGGCTTGAATTGACACCTGGTCAAGGTCAAGAACCCATGACCTATCTTCTGTTTCACCTCAGACTGGTTTCCCTACCTAAAGAGCTGTTAGACCTTGAAAACCTTGAGGAAACTTGAAGAAATATTGAAAACCTTGCAAAAATACCCTTCCCCCTCTTTATCCTAAGGTCGGGTTATTCACATTGTTCATATTTCATAAGCCATTTAAATAAACCTTCTTGCCTAATGTTTCCGCCTTCGGAAATCAAATTATCCGATACATTGCAAAAACCTTCGAAAACCTTTGAATTCTATGATAAGCGGGCGTAAATAAATGAATATGGAAAACATTGGGAATTATTATTAAAACAAGGTTTATTGTCCGGAGGGCCCCGCCATCCTCGTCAGCAGCAGAAATTAATATTTTATTGCCCGCCAGCTGGTATGTATCTTCCGTGCAGGTTAATGATCCGACGACCGTTCGATCGCGCTTCATCCAGATCCACGGCCGAGGTTGATTTCGGGCCATCCCGACGTCCGCACAATAACCAACAATGCTGTTACCGTCCGCGTGACTCAGGTGCCCGATGACCGTCCGATCTCCCACCCGCAGATCAACGGCTGTGATCAATATCGGAAGGCCTTACGCGTCCGACAGATACCTTCCGATATCTGTC
>APFE030146595.1:1270-17672 GCA_000404065.3 Pinus taeda
ACTATTTCTCTCTACTAAATTATTGAAGATAAAAGAAGATTTGATCAAAGGGTTTCCCCACACATTGTGGGGTTTGTCCCTGGCTAGCCGCCACATCTTGTCTCTTGTCTTGGCTTGTTTCCTGTCGATCGTTTAATGTTCTATCTACACTTTACTTTATGTACATGTGATTGCTAATCGGTGGAATATAATAAGAAAAAGAAGTAAACTGTTATAAGCATAGAACATACCATAACTTAACAAACCTACTGACTAAAATCTAACTACAATCTGACTAACATCTGACTAACTGAACTAAGGCCCTAAGCCTTCTTATTTATACAAATGGGGACCTCCAACAGTCCTCCTAAAATCAAGGAACTCGGCTTCCTGGAACTGAATATAACAGCAGTCCTACTTGACTTGCTTAGCTGCCCCTTTGCTCCGAGTTTTTGATGGAGAATTCGAGGTAAGGGCTCATAAATGAAGGGGACACCTTCCTACAAATCCTCTCCCTTGTTCTTCCACGAATTTGGTTGCCCAGTGCTCATTAAACCTTTGATTTTGTCTCAAAATTGACCAAAAATCTGCATAAAGTACACATTAGACTTTTTGGCATAATGACTAACCCAATTCACTCTATTAGCATAAATATAATCAAAATCATGCAATAAACTAATAAGAATGGTGGATTAAGTCGAATTAGGTGGTTGAATGAGCCCATATAATTACCCATTTCTGGGGCTCATCAGTGCCCTACATCAAACTGTTTCTCCACCCGACCCCTGTTAGCATACAACTTCTGCTGGCTCTGTGTTGTAGCCATGTTATCCTTGAGAGCTCGGAGGATATCCTGACTCTCTTGGATCCAAATCTTGGCTCTAGGAGCCTTGCTATCACCAAACATCACGTCAGCAAAAGATAAAGGATAATACCCATATAAGGCATAGACTGGTGACATACCAATGGACATGTGATGTGTAGTGTTGTAGCAGTACTCCCCCAGATGCAGCCATTTCAGCCATGCTCGCTGCTGCCCACTGACATAGTTACGCAAATAGCCCTCCAGCCACTTGTTAACTATCTCTGTCTGCCCATCTGTCTGTGGGTGATAACTAGTACTCAGTGTCAACTCTATCCCCACCAACCGGAAAAGCTCCTACCAAAACCCGACCATGAAACGACTCTCCCTGTCACTTACGATGGTCTTAGGAAGACCATGTAGCCTGAAGATCTCTCTAAAGAACAGCTCGACCACCTGTGCTGCTGTATAGTGTGCAGATATGGCAAAAAAATGTGCGTACTTTGTCAGTCGATCAACGACGACAAAGATACAATCCTTGCCCTGTACCATAGGCAACCCTGTGATGAAGTCCATTGAAATACTCTCCCATTTCCCCTCCAGAATGGGAAGAGGCTGCAATAATCTCGCAGGATGGCTCATCTCTACCTTTTTCCTCTGGCAAACATCGCACTCTCGGATATGCTGGAGTACGTCCTCCTTGAGGCCCTTCCATGAGAACCTCTCTCTAATGGCCCTGTAGGTTTTGGTAAACCCCTAATGGCCTGCCAAAGGTGAATCATGTCATGCCTGTAGTATCTTCTTCTTGAGCTGAGACCCCTCAGTTAAGAAGATCCGATGCCTGTAATAGATGATCTCATCGACCACCCTGTACCTGTCATCTTCCACCTGCCCATCCAGAACCTCACATGCAAACCTGTCCTTGGAGTACTCTACTCAGAGTCGAGCCCTCCAGTCTGTGTCCAAGCTCATAAGAGACAATGTGGCTGGTCTACGTGAAAGAGGATCTGCTACCACGTTGTTCTTACCCTTGACATACTCAATGTCAAAGTCATATGCTTGGATCTTGCTGATCCACTTCTGTTGCCTCTCTTGTAGATGCTTCTGCTCCAAAAAGAATCTGAGGCTATTGTGATCAGTCCTCACCCTAAACCTGTTACCCACCAAATACTGTCGGAACTTGGCCAATGCATGGATGATGGCCAGCACCTCCTTGTCATATATAGAATACAACCTCTCGTGTGGAAGGAGCTTCCGGCTCTCATAGGCTATAAGGTGACCTCCCTGCATCAATATTGCGCCAATCCCCTCTCCCGACGCGTCACACTCCAGAACAAATGGCTGCGTGAAATTTGGTAATGCAAGCATTGGGCAGCTGCTCATAACCTCCTTGAGCCTGTCAAAGGCTTGCTGCGCTGTATCCGACCAACTGAAAGCCCCCTTCCTTGTCAAATTTGTTAGGGGTGCAGCAAGCTGTGAGAAACTATTGACGAACTTCCGGTCATAAGTACAAATGCTACTGAACCCCCAGAGTACTGTCACATTTCTCAGCTCCGGCCACTCTCTAATGTACCCTGATTTTCTCCTCGTGGACTCTCACTCTATCCACCTCTATGATGTGCCCCAAATACAACATTTCCGTCAACCCAAACTCACACTTGTAGAGTTTGGCATAGAATTGCTGCTCCTGCAAGATACACAACACTATCTTAATGTGCTGGAGATGTTCCTCCCAAGTCCTGCTGCAAATTAGAATATCATCAAAGAATACCAACACAAACTTCCTCAGGTGACTGCGGAAGATGTGATTCATGCAGGACTGAAATGTGGCAGGGGCGTTGGTTAGCCCAAAGGGCATCACCAAGAACTCAAAGTGCCCATAGTGACACCTGAAGGCGGTCTTGGGAATGTCCTACTCCCTCACGCGATTCTGATGGTACCCAGATCTCAAATCAATCTTTGAGAAGAACCATGCTCCTCTCAACTCATCCATCAACTCGTCGATCCTGGGTATGGGGTCCCTATTCTTCAGTGTCTTCGTGTTCAGGGCCCTGTAATCAATGCACATCCTCAATGTGTCGTCCTTCTTCTTCACTAACACCACAGAAGAAGCAAAAGGACTCGTGCTCGGCCGAATGTGCCCAAGAGCCAGCAACTCCTGAATGGCCCGCTCAATCTCATCCCGATAGGCCTTGGGATGCCTATAGGGGGTAGTGATCACTGGCTAAATACCCTGCTCAAGCTCAATGGTGTGCTCAAACCCCCAGTCCGATGGCTGTCCTAGTGGAATCTCCCCAAACATTATGGCATACCGGTCAAGGATGGACTATATCTCCAGATGTACCGTCCGCCCTGTAGTCCCTGCCTTTGATGCACGCAGCTCTACTGCCCACTCTACGTCTCCCTTCTGGAAGATTGCCTCCATATGATGAGTCGAAACAGTTTGAGGCGAATATGTGTGCTGTCCCCGTATCTTCTCATGCCTCCCTGTCTTCTCATCATCCCACTCCATCTCTAGGGTCTTCCAATTTGTCGTGACCTTCCCTAGAGTGATGAGCCACTGAACACCCAGTATCATGTTGGTGTCCGGAATATCGACCACAAAAAAGTGGTTAGTCAATGTGTAGGTGCCCATTGTCACTAATAGCTCTGGAACATAATGAGCACACATCATGGTCTGATCTCCTGGGACCAAAACTGAAAACCCATCGAAACTCTCTATCTGTATACCTCTCCGCTCAACCATCTGTGCATCGATGAAGTTGTGGGTTGCCCCACTGTCAACCAAAACTGATACTCGCTGGCCACGTACTGTCCCCCATACGCGTAGCGTTAGATACTTGGGAACTCCTCGCAATGCTGCAAGGGCCCCTCCGGTAGGTGCAAAAGATGCACCACCTGCTGTTGGCGGTGGAGGTGGCAAAGGTCTCTGCACGACATGACTATCTCCTGCCTCCACATCATCCTCATCATCCTCTTCCCCACTGCTCTCGGAGAAGACCTCAATAAAATGTGCTTTGCCAGCAACACATCTATGTCCTGGTGCCTATGGCTCCTGACGAGTGAAGCACAACCGCTTCTTCTTCAACTCCCTCCTGGCATCATCGTCAATCTGCGCTCGTCCTAGATTCCCCTTTGGAGGTGGAATCCTCACATCCTTCCCTTAGACTGGAAACTCTGTCTTTGGGGGTAAGGTGTCTGAGTCCTAGGTAAGACATCCTGTAAGTCCCGGGTCCTGCTAATGGCATCCTGGAGTGTGGCTGGTCTAGTGGATCGGACTAAACCCCGAAGTGGCTCTGCTAACCCCTCAACATACATATAGATCCTCCATGTTGTGGATAGATCTGGCACCATCACTGAGACCCTCAAGAAATCTGCAATGTAGGTCTCTGGGCTCCTTGTCTATTTGAGCCTCGTTAGCTCAACAAAATGCCGCTCTAGATCCCTCCGATCAAATTGCTCCATCAATCTCCTGGTGAACTCGGCATATGTTGTCATTGTGGAATGTCCGAGTGTAACCATCCCATGAAATCACCAATCCTGAGCCTTACCATCCAAATGCAACGTTGCCACCTTGATGGCCTCTATCTCCAACATCTGGTTAAGCTAGAAATAAATGTCCAGCTTCTCCACCCAAGACTTTGCCAAACTATTTGATGAACCATCAAACGTAGGCAAGTGGAATCTACTCGCTACACGGTGGGTGTCACCATCATGGTAATGTCAGTACCCTCTGTGCTGGTCGCGAGGTCTACTATCCCATTGGAGCTGAACAAAGTCTCTGAATGAAAGAGCATCCCTGAACTCCTGTCCACAGGCCTCGTACTATGCAATAATCGCCCATATGACTGGGCTCTATCTCCTGCTGGGCTCCGACCCCCGTGTCTGCTCCTAAGAAGGTAGGCATGGTAGAGCGTGTAGGAGCATGTGAGGCCACCTGCTGCACAATATCACACTGCTCTGGCAAATGATGGGATGCACCTGATCCCTCACCATTCTGAAAAACCCAAGGGCTCTCACGCTGTCTGGCCTCTACTGCCGTGAATCTCTGCCCCATCACGTCAATCTGCCTCGACAGATCCTACACTGATCTGAGGAGCATATCCGCAAATCTCTTCTTGTCCTAGTCTGCAATCGGATCCTTCTACTCTACGTCCACCATAGGCTCCTCCTGTTCTGCGTCCACTACCGGAACACAGTCTCCCTCTCCGTAGGTATTTTCCAACCTACGCCTAGTGTCTCTATATCTCCTACCTCTGTAACAGATGTAGGGCTTTCCCCCGGTGTCATAGATTGCTAGCTCCATAAGCCGAGCCAGAACTATGCTCTAATCCCACTGTAATATCCCTTTCCTGGAATATTTCTCAAATACCAGCAAACCCCAACAAGAAAAACGTACAAGTGGTATAATAGCCAGAAAACTCACAAAGATGAAATAACGATAGTGCAGCAAACAACAATGTATACATGAAACATAAACAAATACTCAAGAAATGCAGCAAGAAATGCTAAGCCATTTTATTATACTGAGCAATAGAATGAGTACAGGAGGTGATCAGAAAGATAGCACCTTGACTTGCACAAGGCAAGTGAAGAAATACACTCAAAAGAAAAAAGGAATGGCCTCACACTAATCTGCATCCCAGCTGCTGGAAAACTGCCATTTTGTTGCTGCTGTTGGAAATCGAATGAGGATTTGGGGTTGTTCCCTTCCTCAGAAAAGGCTGAAACTTTGGAATCGGACTCTAAGAAACCCAGCAAAACCCAGAAAGCTTTCCTGGAATGGCCGACTCCCAAAAATCACCCCCTTGGGGTTCTACACAGTCTCTCAAGGCTTTGCGCTGCCACTAAATGAAACCCTCCAGAAATATGCCTGAAACCTCTACCAAATCCCTCCAATATGCAAGGGCTGATCCCCTGCTCAATCTCCCAGCACAAATCCTACTGCAAACCCTCAAGCCAGAACTCCTGCCAGAAAGAACTGCGTCATCTCTCCCAGTGCTGCGCGGTCCTCCAAGATGCTCAATCCTCTTGCCCAAAATGCTAATGGAACTACTGCCAAAATGTTGATGGAAATATCTTGCCTGAGTAGGCACTCGAAGTCCCCCGGGGCTAAGGGCGAAATCTCTTAACAGAGACACTCAATTCACTAAACAGTGTTGCAGACTAGTTAAACAGCCAGTGTGCTCTAAGTCGAAGTGACTAGCTCAAATGCACATAACTGAATGATCAAAATGAGGGGGCTTCTTTCTCCTTTATAGCCTTTGCCTCTCTCAATCCCAAGGCTCAACTCCTCCAACGTGATTCCCCTCTTGCCATGTGTTTCTTTCCTTCTGCGCAGTCCCTCCAAGTGTCTACATGGGCTCCATCTCTGCGTCCCCCTTTGCCCCCCTTGGCTCCCCTTTAAGTCATAACGTTGTGCTACTAGGAAGTGACTTTTATTCTAGAAGTGAGTTATGTCCCCTTTTCTCACTTTTTTATTTATAAATAACTATAGAAGGCAAAAATTGAGCAAAATCGAATATTCCAATTAGCCATGGCTAATTAGGAATATTACGATACAAGTTCATGGGAACACCTCCAAGCCAAGTCAAATCCTCCCCTAGCATCGACAAAGTCTCCAAGCAGCCAAATAATGAATAAGAGATGAATTATGATGAAACTGTCAAGTCCGCCTAATGGACAGTCAAGTTTGCCTGAAGAGGAGGGACAAACCTCTATTTATAGAGGTTGTCCATTCCTGATTTGATATCAATGGTGCTCTGAAATCTGCAATAAAAAGAGGATAAGTAGAACAAAGGAAGTCGAGGAAAAAAAAGCCTTCTAGGGCAGCGAAGAAAGGGAGAAAGAAGTCGAGGTGGAAGGGGTTGAGTTTCTAGAGTCAACACAGTCACACATGCGAGAAACAAAGGGTCTGCCTGCGGTCATTACAGCAAGAAATCACAGTAACAAGTATCTCTGTTTTGGGCTTAATAAACAAGGCCTATAAGGCCTCCCCATCCAACAAAGAAGGAAGGAAAAGACAACGAAGATAAGGGGATTGTTTTAGGGTTTCTGTCCACACATGCGAAGACTTCAGCAGTAAACCTTTTGAGGATTTGACAGCAATTGAAGGCTACACATTTAGAAGCCTCATTTTGATATGTAACTAGGTCTACAAGGTCTCCTCAGGAATGCAAAGAAGGTTTTCTCTAAAGAAAAGTAAAGAAGCCCTAATTTTCTAGGGTTCCTCCTAAGAGGAAGAGAAGTCTAACTTAGACAAACAGTAGAAAAAGGACGAAGTACTAAGGAGCAAAGTGCCGGAAGAAAGAGGTCCATGTGTCGGAAGTTATAGTGCAGAGAGAGGAAGGATTTGACTTATGCTTGGAGGATATCCTAGTTAAGGGTCTAAGGTTTAGCAGTTGTTCAAATAAGAAGCTTCAATAAGAGAAAACTTACCAAGGGTTTTCCTCTCAAGAGTGGAGAGGTTTTGTCCCTGGCAGAGAGCCAAACTTTGTGTTCTTATTATTTTGTTTTGATAGCAGTTTGATGAATCACACACACTAATAATAAGAAGAAGATAAATTGTCAAAGTGCATCACAAATTTTTATCAAGTCAAGAAGAATCACACTACACCATATTTGCCCTAGATTCTTCAATAGAATAGGCTCACTTGGTCCTACTTCTTCTTCTTCTTGGTTTGTAGTTGTCTTATCGTGATGCTTTTCTTCAAATAGCAGTATATCTTCCTCATCGGATTTGATTGGTATATCCTTGGATCTTTTGTAGGCATGGTTTTCATCAAATATAACATCCCTGCTGACTTTGATTTGTCTTCCTTCCTTGATGTAGATTCTATAAGCCTTTGATGAAAGGCTATAGCCAATGAAGATCCCTTTTATGCTTTTAGGGTCCAATTTATTTTGCTTGTCTTTGGGAACATGGATGTCTGCGGGACACCCAAAGATTCAGAGATGGTCTACACATGGCTTCTTGTTGAAGAAATTGTAACTAGGTTCGGTCTTCATGACCTTGTAATTATGATTTATAAGAAAATGAATTTATTATGTCTTGCTGCATGGGCTTCATGAGCAAGAGGTTTATTTATTAGTGGCTCCCATTGAGAGCCTTAGGATAAGTCAAAGAGTCAATGTCATGTATTAAGAAGCTCTTCTTGAGCATGAGAAAAATATGAGTCTATAGAAATGAGAAGTAGCCCTCCAAGACAAGCACAAGAAGAAGTCTGCAAGCTAAACGATGAAGAAGACAATCATGTCGGCCTCAAAGCATATATAAATGTCATGTCGGCTCAATAAAAGAGACACATCGGTTCACATTGACACGTCGGCTAAATATGGGAGACATAACCACTATAAATAGTCGTTAAGGTTCAAAATTACAGTCAAGGAATTTCAGACAGCTCTGCAACTTTGGTAAAGTACAGTGGCTCAAAATCTCGGTCAAGTATAAGCATAGTGGTTCAAAATCTTAGTGAGTACAGTGGCTCTACATTTCTCGGATGGTCATCATGATTCCGGTCTCGGTGTAGGGAAGATCTCAGTGCAGGGAAGAACACTATCACAGTCTCGGTGGACCTATCTCCTAGCAATCTTTGCATATATATGACAAGAAAGATCTCGAAAAACCTCATTGTCTCAACATACATTCTAGGTGTAATCTCAGTATTACTGTCTCAGCGTAAGGAGGACCACGATGATCCCACAATTGCACTCACAGTCTCGGCATACTTGTCATGAAATACACTCTCGACATTCTCATAGTAATCACATAAACATAATCAAGATCTGAATGAAGACAAGGTCAGTATAGAGACCTCGTTGACTTGATGATGATCTTAGTAATAGTGCAATAATGAAGATGGAGATATGGTACAACAATCATCTCAGTGAAGGTGCAAGAATAATGATCAAGGTGAAGCAACAATGTTGATGTTGGGGTAGCAAGCTAAGGGGGCTTGATTGTGGGGAAAAACTCCACAGTTAAGCACGCTTGAGCCAGAGGAGTTCTGGGATGGGTGACCTCCTGGGAAGTCCTGGTTACCGGGTGCAAGCCCCGGAAGTGATGATTGATGCTATGTGATTCGTTCTCCACATTTCACTAGTTTCAATCCCACTTCTTCACCCCTGTGAGCATCACCCGATGCAATGAGTGCTAAGTGAACTATTCAAAAATCATGAGAAATTAGTCAGTTACGACTACCTCTCATGGAAATGGTCATACGTTTGAATGACTTACTTAACGCAGTTGAATCCCAAAATGATATCTAATATAATGCACTGTGTAATCCCCCATACTTAAAATGTTGATGATGATCTCAACAGTAAGAAGAAGATTGGTGTCTTGGTCTTGGAGTGGCCTAGTAGGTCAAGGGTCACGGTCTTGGTATTCGTCAATTGGAATCTCTATAAGAAGAATTTCGTGCAGGTTTTCCTCTCGAAGAGGGAGAGGTTTTGGCCTTGGCAGGATGCCAACATCTTATGTTCTTGTCTCTTTGTTTTGGAAGCTATTTGATGAAATAACGAAGACACACTCTAATAATAATAAGTGAAGATTGGAATAAGAAGAAAAATTGAAAAACACCTCACAAATAGCTATCATGCCTAGAAGAATCTCATTAACTATAATTGCCCTATATTCTTCAACACTTCTTCCCAGTGAATGCTTCTTCCAGTGTCATATTATCAAGGATTCTATGAGGACTTCTAATTTGTATATATACTATTGTCATGGTTGCTTCTCCCCATAGAATTTTTGGTAGATCTTGATCAAATATCATAGTCCTTATGCATTCTTCAATGGTTCTATTCTTCCTTTTTGCAACTCTATTTTGCTCGGGGTTGTAGGGAACAATGAGCTCCCTCTTAATAATTACTTTTTTATAATATGTAATCAACTCTTTTGAGGTGTATTCCCCTCCATTATCGGATCTCAAAGTCTTTATCTTTCTTTCGGTTAAGGTCTCAACTTCAAATCTAAATTCCTTAAACTTTTCAAATACTTCGTCCTTTGTCTTGAGAAGATAGAGCCATGTCTTTCTAGAGTGATCATCAGTGAAGGTCACATAGTAGAGATGGCCTCCAAGATATTTATTAGACATTGGCCCACACACATCGGAATGAATGAGGTATTATCTCCTTAGACCTTGTATCACTGCTTGCAAAAGGTTTCCTAGTATTCTTTCCCAAATCACATCCCTTGCATTCTCCTTCATGATATTCCTTGACGTTGGGGATGCCCTTTACCATTTGACTAAGAGAGGGTATTATCTTGTAATGAATATTCCCATATCTTCTATGCCAAATTTCGATAGGATTGATTTCCATGTGAACTAGGGCTTGAGGAGATGGTGTTATAACTCTATATAGCCTTCCTTCGTGAACTCCAATAACTTTTGCCCTTTCAATACTTGAATCCTTTCCCCAAACCAAAAATTTACCATCTACAAAAGAAACCCTATCTCCTTTATCTTCCAAATAAGAAATGGAAATTAAATTCTTTTTCAAACCTGGAACATAGAGTATGTTATTGAGGTGTAGCTTTGCTCCACTTTCCAGCTTCAATGATGTAGATTCAAGGCCCTTGACTACATAACTATTGTTGTCTCATTGCTCCACTACATGTGATGATGGTTCCCTTGATAGAGTATTTCTCCCGTCATATGTCTTGAGGCTCCACTATCAAGGATCCATGGGTTGTCATCATCAAGTGTACCTGTAAGTGTAGTCAAGAATCCTTCACTCTTGACTCTCCTAGATAGATTGTAGATGATCCTTCCAATCCATCTTCCTACAACTTTTATGATATTGAGACCCATATTCAAATAGCTTGCCATAGAGGGAGTGATGTTTTCTTTCAAGACTGCTTTTCCCTTCTTCAAATAGTAGTCAACAAAGTGATCTTCAACCTTCTTCCACCTTAGCTCTGATACCATGTTGAGAAATCAATGCTTATAGGAATTAGGGTTTGAGTCCTCTTTCTTGATAATTATTTGTGAATTATGAAATTATATGTATATGAAGACCAAAAGAACAAGAGACACGAGATGTAGGCACTCAGCCAGGGAAAAACTGCTTCAAGGGGAAAACCCAATCCAACTCTTCCACTGGTAGATTCAAATCAAGATGAGACAATCCAAGACCTTTTAGACCTAGACAAAAACCTCCTCCAATCACCAAGTCAGCCCTTCCTTTCAATAGATGATTCTTTTCAAAGTCTCCAAGTGACAGCTTCCTAATAGTAGCTACAATCTAGAATTTCTCCCCAAGCAACAGATTTTCGGCCTTAAGCTTCAGAACTTCAGACCTACAGTAGATTCAAAATTTTGGCCCCAAGAACTGCGTAGAAACTTCGCACGTGTGAGACATTGATAGCCCAAGAACTCAATTTAGATCTTCCTAGATTCTTTCATCCTTCTCCAACTACTTCGCTCTCTTTTTCTGCCTCTCTTCCTTGTAGATCGGATTTGTTGATTGAGTGATCCAAATAGGTTGAACTACCTCTCTATATATAGACTTTCTGCTGGGTCAATTTTTTGAAAAGTGTAACTAGGTTCGGTCTTCATAATGACATGTGTAAATATGGTTTTATGTAACTGATGTAAAGAAGAAAAATAAAATTATTTAAGTAATGCTTGTCTCATGGGTTTCATGAGCAAGGAATTTTATTTTAGTTAAGGCTCCCATTGTGAGCCTTTAGGGTTGGTCATTAAGTCATAAATTCTAGGGAGTCATTATTGAATACATGTTACACATTGTAAAAAGTTATTTTGATTATGTAAATTACCCTCCAAGGCCTTGTCACAAACTCACCTTCAAGTCGGCCTAAGGAGGATTCTAGAAAAGGGATGTTGGCCTATGCACCTGTTCGAGTTAGCTTATTCTTGATGGACAAACTACTATATATAGGCAAGCTCGGCCTCACCTAGAAAAGCATTTGGGAAAGGCATCTTAGTAAAGGAAAGGAGTGCGAGAATCACATAAGAGTCTTTCTCCAAGCGAAGAAGGAAGATCTAGAAGCCGAGTTAGTTTGGGTCTATTTTTGGGCTAATATTTGTCACATGTGTGAAGAGGAGTGGTATCATCTATTGTAGGAAAAGTCGAGATTGTGACAGTCATATTACGAGGTTGAATTGAGGAAGAGGACAAGTCAAGAAAGCAGGCTGAGTTGAAGTAGAAGTCTCCATCCAAAGCGAAGGGAACAAGTGTATGAAATTATTGGTAATACTTCCCACATGTTGCATCTAGGGTTTCTGAGGAGGCCGACAAGTTGCAAACCTAATCCTAGAGGCCGAAATCTGAAGTGTAGTTGAAATTCAAAGAAAGGAAGGCAATTTGACTAAGTGTTGACTTAGGCAAGAAGAAGAAGCAGTGAAGAAGTGTATTCTAACTTGGTCTTGGAGAGGTTGTCGTGTCAAGGGTCTTGGTCTTGGAATTCGTCAATTGAAGTCTCTATAAGAAGAAGAATTTGTTTGGGTTTTCCTCTCAAGTTGGAGAGGTTTTGGCCTTGGTTGACGGCCTACATTTTGTGTCTCTTGTCTCTTTATTGTTTATGCATTGGTAAATGTTTGATGAAGAAGAACACTATAATAATCTAAGTAAAGAGAAGATCCTAATCTAAAGAAGTAAAAAGCATTCACAAACAGTCATCATTAGAAGAGAAATCACCTAATTTCTATGCCCTAGATTTCTCAACATGGAATCGAAGCTAAGGTAACAAAGTCAAGGAAGGGCATCTCATCAAGCGAAACTCAAGGATCAAATCTCGAAAAAGACATCAATGAAAATCGAAGGATATCAAAGGGAATTCAAGATCTACAAAGAAGTATCAAAACCCTAGATCGAAGAAGAAGTCTTGGGATCCTCAAAAAGACCACAAAGACCCTACTCAAGTTAAACAGACTTATAAGACTATCCATCCTAGAGAAGCAAGATCAAGGACGTTATCATCATCTTCAAAAGTTCTGAGGAAATTTCCTCTTGTTGAAGCAAGCACCTTACCATTGTAGAAGATCATCCAAGAAGCATCAAGAAGTCATCATTGATCATCATCGACAATGACATCTCCATCAAAGGATCTAAAGTGATCTCCTTTTTTGTGAAGTCAAGGATCACTCTTGAAGAGATCTATCCTCATCAAGGAGAAGTTCTTTATCATCTATATTATCATCAAGTTCAAGGAGGTGACGATTGGAAGAAGCATCGTCACAAATAAGTATATTTATGCCTGAATCTATCAAAATGTCTTTTTGCAAGGAAAGCAACAAATTGGTTGGGGCTTCAAACTATCTTGCATGGAAGAAGAGGACAGATCTGAATCTCATTGAAAATGAGGTTATGGATCATCTCAAAGGATCTATCACCAACCAGCAAAAGAAGATGCTCAAGCACTTGCAAATTTCATGAAAGGGGAAGTGATGGCTCAAAAGATTCTCATAGAATCCATCAAGGATCCCCTCATTCCATATGTATCTAAACTCGCACCTCAAAAGAAATATATAACAAATTGGTAGAGTTGTTTTTTGTAAGTACTGCAGGAGAATTTATCTCTCTAATGAAGATATTGAAAGAAGAAGAAATAGCCTCATAGTTTATGAGGATAACTGAAATAAGGGATCAACTTCAAGATTTGGGTGAAATAATGTCTGACAAGGAGATGACGACTGTAGTACTAAATGCACTACTAGAGGAATGGGGTAACTTTACTTCGAGCATTTACGGGAAGAAAGAAGCTACTCCATTCCAGGATCTATGGTCACTATGCAAAATTGAAGAAACGGGGTTGAAGGCTAAAATTGATGTGGGATCCAGTGAGCCAAATCAAGCATATGCTACTATGGAAAAGAAAAGAGGAAAGTCTAGGAAATTTAGCCCTTAAAAAAAGAAGAGGAACATGGCTAAAATTCAATGCTATGGATGTCAAGAATATAGGAATTACAAAAGAGATTTTCCTAAGCTCAAGAAGGACAATAAAAAAAGAGATAGAGAAGAAGCCCATATCACTGAAGATGTGGAGGAAGTTGAAAAGAAGAAGTCCAAGAAAGAGGAAGTAAGAGATCTCTACTATGATTGAGATAGTCTTCCTCACCTAGTTCTTTTCAAGTTCCTGTTTTCAAGTTTTGTTATTGTAAGATATGGCTATCATGAATCACTGAGGAAAATGATAGGATGCATCATGGCATCATAGAAGCATTAAAAGCAAGAGCTCATGACATCATCATAGAAAATCATGAAAGGTAGCTGAAGTCTATGGCAATCACCCATGGAAGGGTATAGCTCTTGGTAACCTCATTAGAAACATAATCAACACTCATGGGAAAAGAAGAAAAAGGTCATCCAACACAAAGCTCATCATACATCAGTCAAAAGGGAACATTTGCTAAATGAGGATACTCAATATCCTCTATTGGAATATTCATCGGAAGGTTAGCCAATCAAAAGGAAGCAAGGGTTTCATCAAGAATTCCAACTTGTGGAATTCATGGGATGATGGTATGATGACAAAAGAAGTGAAGCAGATCAATGGATTGAAGTTCTTTCAATAGAAAGTTGTTGAAAGGAAGTCTAAGATGACCTATGTTGAGAAATCTAGGGCATCATGAATTAGGTGATTTCTCTTAACTAGTAACTACTTGTGAGTGACTTTACTTCATTAGTTAAGAATCTTCTAGTTGCTTAAGTTATCAGTATTCTTCTTCATCAAACAGTTACCAAAGCACGAACATAAATAGACAAGAGACATAGAATGTAGGCTATCAACCAGGGCCAAAACCTCTCACTCTTTGAGAGGAAAACCCAGACAAATTCTTCTTATAGAGATTCCAATTGATGAACACCAAGACCAAGACCCTTGATCTATTAGCCACTCCAAGACCAAGACACTAGTTCTCTTGACTGTCTTCTCTTCTTCTTGACTCCTCTTCCTCTTCAACCTTCTTAGCATCGACACATTTGTCACCACCGAGATCTTCTTACTCTCTTCATATATATATCTCCTTTCTGTGAGACCTCCTTGCTGTCATCTTACTTCTGTGATGGCATCGACTTCTTTCCCTTGAGATAGTACTAATATCCTTCCTTTAAGGTAGCACCAAGACCTTAAACTGAGGTTCCACAACTTCCACTGAATCACTGTAATATGTTACTGAATTGCATCTCCTTCATAACCATGACACCGAACTGTACTATGCATCAATGCAGTGTCCTTGTCACTATGCTTGGTAACCCAAATTCAGAGGGATCCGAATTCCCTTGACTGTAATGACATCTAAATTTCTTGACTGTAACTATCCACCCAAATACAAAGATCTGAACTACCTGTTGACTGTACTAGAGATTCGAACTTGATTGCTTCCTTTGTCCACCCAAGAATCACAGAGAGACTTTTGAACTTCTTCGCTACCACCATTCCCCTGAAATCTCAGAGGGATGTCCAAAATTTTCTGACTGTGTAACAAGCCAAGGTCCCTATACATATTAGTCGACCCATGTATATTAGCTGACATGATCTAATGAAGTATTGTGTCTTCGAATTAGGTGAAACAACATGATTTCTTGAGGCCGACTTGAAGAAGGAACTAGTGCTTGTCTTTGGAGGGCTAGTAGACAATATAATTGACTCATATACATTTGTAATGTCCTTGATAAGGATCCTTCATACATGACATTGACTCTTTTGAATTTAATGACAAATCCTAAGGTTCTCAATGGGAGCCATCTAAAAATAAAATCTCTTGCTCATGAAACCCATGAAGCAAGTATTACAATAATAGTTTTATTTTCTTCTTTTCTTCATTTACAAAAATTACAATTACATGTCATTATGAAGACCGAACCAAGTTACACTTTTCAACAACCTAAAGAATAATAAGGTAGTATTCTTGTATTTGATATTATAGATTCATGTCATATGGGTGCAGGTAGCATGGATAAATCCTCTATCTCGAGAGCATGATCAAAAGAAAATATCTCCTCCTTTGAAAAGATGAAGGAAGGCATGGGTCACACATTTTCTAGATGAAATCAACATAAAAGGTCCTCATATGGAATATGAGGTGTGTTGACCTCTACCAATCAACTACCCATGCAGTACACCCCCTCTTTCTTCGCAAAAAGGGGCAGCACCTGATCAGCGTGTCCGTGCCATCCTGCAGTCATCAGCAGCTTGATCGATCTAATTGTAAACCCAGTCTGCATGTATTCTTTGTAAATAATCCTAGCAGATGTGAGTCGTGTTGTAAATTGCCTAGGTGGACCTAACTTTCTTATGATAATCTATGTCCCGGAAGGTTTTTTGTCTCACCGATCCATGGATCGGTAGAGTTTTCCTTCAGAAACCAGACCCCAAAGCCGGGATAGATTTTGTCATTGGAATTTTAAGAGAATCCTAGTGTGTTGATCTACTAGATTATAGTTGTGTCGCGCAACTGGGTGATTTGTGAGGGTCTATGTTAAAGGGGTTTTTCTCCCTTAAGATGTAAATTGTAAAAGTCATGATGTAATGTGTCCTGAGGGTCAAAAAATGTTTTAAATCCCCTCATGAGTCCTAAGTCCTAGGTCCTAGGTGACGTTTCCGAAGGCTTAGTTCAATGATCCATTTTAAAATGAATTAAGAAATTAAAAAAT
>APFE030146595.1:23137-37220 GCA_000404065.3 Pinus taeda
AATAATAATAATAAAATAATAATATTTTAATTTGACGGATGAGATTAAGAGCTGTCTTGATCCTCATCGACGGTCGAGATCTCTTCAGCATGGATCACTCGAACTAGCCGTTTGGATCATTTCCTTTATATAGGGTTTTAGGGGGTCATTTCAGATCATCGGATTTGTGAGTCTAGAACTGAAGAAGCTCTCTTGTAAATCTGTTTCTGATTAATAAAGAAGACTTTGGGGTCCATATCTTGCTGGTGTTACTCTCTTGAATGCTGTGAGATTGTTTAATTTTCTGTATATGTTATTTTCAGTCGTTAATAATAGCTTTTTGTAGAGTATTGTGAGTACAGGTATCTTGCTCACTTGCTAGGGTTTGGGTGCTCTTAGGATTTCTAAAGTAATGGCAGGTATCTCCATTGCTTCCGGAGATCTAGCAGCATTTTTGCCCTCTTTACTGATGGTTGTTTTGAGCTGTGCAGAAAACATTGTCTGAAGGAAATTTGTGGGCGTTCGGGAAAGTTCTTGGCTGAACCAGCCAACTCCCACAAGCATTTTTTGCTGAGCCCAGTCGGATTTGATCCTGGGTCTATCATTCAGTTTATTTTAAATTTGCATGAGAGATTTCTCTGAAGTTCTTCACAGTGAAAATCTGAAAATCATTATTTCTTTAAAGATTTACTGTGTTTATCGGTGGATCTGGCTGTTAAGGGGCCAAAACTATAAATTAAATTAGTTGTTCTAGGGTTTCAAATTTTTATTTTTTTTTTTGATCTACGGTTTTTAATCTTTGTTTCATACACAGATATTGCACAGGTTTGAGGGTTTCGATGATAAGATTTTCGCTGTCGATTGATCTACCTGCCCAGGCCTCCAATCTGCATCCAAACTTCACGCTGTCCGATGTCCAAGCCTGCAAACAACTCCAGCAAACGCACCATCAAAACTCAGCCATATTCAAAATTTTTTTTTACAGTCGATTTTTCAGCGTGGATAAACTCCTGGCCGTCGAAATTTTTTTACCCACCGCCATCCATACCCGCACACGTTCTTGCCTGCAAAAAAAAAAAAAAAAACGGCAGTCAGATATACACGCAGCGAGGTGGACGTCTCTGCTGCCTCATTCCGCAACCTGCAAAAATAAAAAATAAAAAAAAAACTAAAACGCAAACAGAACGCTGTGGTAGCTTCCCCATCAGAGGAACGTGCTTGGATCATCAGCCGTTAGCGTGGGCATCAGCGTGGGCGTTAGTAAAAAACCCGATTTTCTCCACATGTATCTGCAAAAGCATTCTGTCAGCCCAATCGATTGCTGCTCAGGGTATAACCACATCCAGTTTGAGTCGAGGCACAGCACGAAGGGCTGCACGCACAAGTATTGATTGCTGGCTCTCGACCTTCCCCTCAACCCGTCCAGCCTGCAAATCCCTGCGTACCTGCAAACGAAAAGACAAAATCGAAATTGTGATGCGTTTTGCTGCCCGCCGTCAAGGTATACTCATCTGCATTCGATACCCGTTGTTTATTAGCGTGGGTTTCATGTTACATGCATTTTTTTTTATTAGCCGTAAGTATATAACGTAAGGGTAATAAAAAATCGTTTGGCCTTTATTTTTTATTTATTTTTTTAGGTTACGTTTTTTTTTATTTTTAGTTTCATATATAGATTTTTGAGTTTAGGGCTGTAGTTTGTTTAGCTTTGTGCTATTTTAGTTTTGTTAGCGTTAATTTATTTTAATTTTGATTTCAAATTTAAAAAAAAAAAAGGCTTTAAAAATCAAAAAAAAAGTCCTTAGGGTCTTTAGGGTTTTTAAGTTTTTTTAGATTTTTTAAATTTTGATTTTGATTATAGTTTGATTTTGGTTTTAAATTAGTTTCCTTTTTTTAATTTTTATTTAAAAATAAAAAAATAAATAATAAAAATAAAAATAAAAAGAAAAAATAAAAAATTATAGTTAGGGTTTAAGATTTAATTTTGATTTTAGGATTAGTTTAGATTCAAATAATTTTGTTTTAATCTGTCTTCAAAATAAAAAATTAAAAAAAAAATATATATATATATAATAAATAAAGAAATCAATAAATTTTTAGGGTTTTGTAGATTAAATTTTAAGTTTTGTTTCAAGTTAAAATTTTATCAGAAAAGCTATAAAAATTCATTGTGAAAAATTATTTTTGCCAGATTTAGTTTTTTTTTTTTATTTATTTATTATCTTTCATGCTGAGATCTGAGCTTTCAAGTCAAGACGCGAAATTGATATCTGGTATAATTTACGATTCTCGTGGTGGTTTCAAGCATTTATCTTTTCGAAGTTTTCAGTTGCTGGATATCGTTTTGGTCATGTGATTTAGCTGATGACAGATGATTGCTGGTCACGGTTTATTTTTCTATATCATTTAACAAGTAATCATTTTAATAACAATCTCTCAAGGCACTGGTCTGCTCACTAATCAAATCATTTTTAGTACTTATCTTAAATCGTGTCTCGTGTCTCCCAACCAACTAGTCGACAGTTGGTCTTCAACATCTCACAGGGTCTACCCCCCTTAGCCACGAGAGACAGGCTTAAATGGAGGGATCGGGGATTAGAGTGACAGCCCCCGGTCTGAGCGTTGTCGTGTCAATCTGCGCGACAACAAGGTGGTTGAGAAAATTGAAGGAACTATGACTGGAAGTTCCTAGAAGGAAATGTGTGAAGAAAGAAAGGAAGAGATCACGAAATATGTAACTATGGAAAAGACAATCAACATCCGAGGATTGAGAAATTTGACTAGAATATCTCCATGAAAGATATGAAGTCTTTGATGAAGTCTAAAAAAGAAAGAGACCCTTGACAATATATATCTTTTGGAGATGTGTCAATGTGTATGCAGGATGTTGATGCGAACTAGAAAATGTCATGATAAAAGACCATCACAAAGGTAATTTTGATTTAATGTTCATTCCTTATTTTTGAATGATAACTGGATGGGTTTATGCAGGCTGCCAAGCGAAGAGCTATGGATATCTTCCACCACTGATGTCCATCTAATAGGATGAAAGATCCTTAAGGAAACATGGCATGAAGGAAGGCCATATATGAACTGATGGATCACTTTCTGATGAAATGAATAATGACATGACTGACTCATGGATGAAAGTGATGGATGGTTTGTGTCCTACGAAGAAGTCCCAAAACATGAAGACTCCTGAATAAAGAAAAGAAGTTCATGACATCGTGAGGAGTTCTTCAAGCAGCTGGTTGTCCCATCATCTCCACCTAATGAGATGTTGTAGGTCCCTAGCTAAGAGGGAGCCGGGAAAACAAGTTTCTAACTTGGTAGAAACTTGGAAATATCAATAGTTAAGCTGAAGAATAGCTGAGATGGCCTCCAAAATTCTGTTGCAATTCTGATGTTGGCATCCCACAATAAATTGCAACTAGAAAATATGCCTAAATTGAAGATCTGGAAGACCCTCACTCCAATTTCATATCTGCTCCAGATAATAACGTTGTTGAATCTTTGTGACATTTCTAGATGAAATCTCATCGATAGTGGGTTGGGCTTTTGTCCAACTCAAAATAGGAAATCCAAGGGTTTTTGTCCAAGGGCTTACCAAAGTTAAGAACCACGTTCCCAAAACCTCTCCAACAAGAAAATATCATAACTCCAAGATATACCCAAATGTCTCACTACTCTTGCTTTTAAAGGATTGATGGATCCTTCTCTCGCTTTCTAGAAGCACTTTTTTATTATTTTATTTCCATCACTTGATATTTTTCCTCAACTAAGCATTTTCCCTTTTTTATTTAATTAAGTGACTAATTAAAGTCACTTTTAATATAGGAAAATGGTAAATCCACCTCTACGATCTCTCTAACCACTGAAAGTCACTTTTCACCATCCCATCCTATAAATCTCCTTGTTCCGATTCCAATGAGCTATTACACTAAGGTGTTTCATCAAATATTCTTCGCAAAATGACACCACCTTAAGCGTGTTTAATTAAGATATGCTCCATAATAACCCCGTTTTACGGGAATTGTCAGAATGCAGTGGAACCAAGAATAAACTATGCAGAACTGGCGCTAATGATGAAATGTTGCGAGCGATCCCTGTCGGACTCCATAAAACTCTTCCAAAACCCTCCTGTTAGTTTTTGTAGCATCAGATGGTGTTCTAGTCTCAAACTTTGTGGAAAGGCTAACACACATGAGATCTCCAAGACCCACAAATCATTTCTAGAAATTCCACCTAGAGACAATTAAATTAAATTAATTGATCGATAATTAAAAATGCTTAAGTCTAACATAGGGAAATCAATTCATTAATGAGAATTAATTGAGAAAGATGAGAATTCTCTAGAAACTCATACAGATCGACTCAGAGATGATATTAGCCAATCATGATGACTTAATCATGGTCATTGGTGAGCCAAGGAGAGATAATAATAGGAGGTCGATGGGGTTGGAGATAGACACTTGAGGTCGAATTCCTTGGCAAAAATCAAGCTTCCTAGTTGGAGTGATTCAACATAGGAGAGTTTGAGCCGAAGAGGGGACATAGAGACAGTGAGGAGCAAAGATAGTGATTTCGAAGGAGGATTCTAGTTCCAAAGAGTCAAGAGAGGAGGCCGAGTTATTTCTCCAAGAGGCTGCGCAAGGACTAAACAGTAGCCTCAAGAAGGTAGTTCGATTCGGCTGGAGTGGAGGTTGTTTAGATTTTAGATGCTAGGAAGATTTCCCAGAGGGAAGAAGAGACACTTCCTGAGTCAGTAGCAAGCAAAATGACCTGAGTAGCAGAAGATCTGAGCAGTGCAATTTACAGGTTGTGTAGAGGCAGCACAAAAGCTTGTGTATGGGGGTTTGATAGCTGAGTTTGAGTAGTCAGATTGAGTTGAGATTGCTTGTGGAGGAGGGTAAAATTCCCACAGTGATTTTGCCAGTATTTCTCTCAAAGAGGATTGCCAGTGTGGTATCCATTTTATTGTACATAGAATTTCACTGTTGCATAAAAATAAAACCATCAACTGTTGCATCGGTTTTCCCACATTGGGTTTTTCAGGGGACAATTGTCCAAAAATAACCGTGTCAAATTTTGGTGTGTGTGCAAGAATTTTCTCAGTTTCCAATGTTTTATTTTTTGCAACGTTTTTATGGTGAAAATTGCAATTGTGATTTTATTCATTATTTGTCATAGCAAATAAACTGCATTTAATTTTTAATCAGCGAGAAGAATACTTTCCAGTTGCTGCAATCGATTAAAAATTTCACACCTTTCGGCCCACTGATAATGAAATCTCGCTCCCATGTCCAAGCTGTCACACACGCTGAAAATCCATCCTAACTGTATTATAAAGGAAACCGAAAATGGGGATATTTCCACGAGTAGCCACCTAAAGTAGCTATAGCCATAGTCGTGGCTCAGATTTGGACCACTGCGAAGATTTATAGGCAAGTCACCATTGTAGTAGTTGTTGATGGGCTTTGAGAACTGGGGAATTCCTTCTTCCTCCTAGAACTCAAAATTGGGAAGCTCAAATTTGTGATACTAAGTTCTTGAGGGTTTAGATGGGTATGCAGTACATTCGAAAATAGCTCTAACAATGGGCATGATTACAATTGGAAATAGCTCTGAAGCTGGGGTAAATTACAAGCTCTCTTGGTCAAAAAAATGGCCATAATTGCAACCAAGGGACAAAAGAGGAACCGACCAAGGGAATAGGAACAAATGGTGATACCAACACAGCTAGGGCACATAGCTTTTGAGATGCAAGGTACCCGTAAGCATGGAGTTGTTCAAGCAAAAGAGGAAACAAAAAATCACGGAAAGGAGCTGACAATGGAGTATTAGGGTTTCTAAGGTATGAGAATAGTGTAGAGAAATGGGCATGAATGAGAAGAAATGGACATGGATTTTGTTGAGAGAGGTGCAGATGGGCTCAAATTCACAAACTTGACTAGCAGAGAGGTAGATCTGATGGGAAGAGAGGCCAAGAGGCATTTTTCAGTGGGAATGGAGTTACGCCTACTCTGATACCATGTCAAGCTTAGGAATAACTCCGTTTGATTGATTAATTTCATTAACTCAATGTTGCATATATACAAAGGAAGTCCTTCTGTTGGGGACTTTTGGTCTTCCAAATGAGTCTTCATTTTATCTACCTCTGTATTATATACAATAATACAATAACCTTGAAATATTAATTGTCTAATAGATATATATTGGAGGGAGGGAGAGAATGGTATAAACTATGGTATGCTTGCACCACATAAAATCTAGATAGAAAACAGCCAAGCTCATATTGCAGAATATTTTATGGTATTCTTTTTCTTAGTAAGATGAAAATCCAACGTTTTAATAAATATTTTGGATTATACATAAACAAAACTAAGTTACCATACTACATACAGCCACTTTCAAGATACAACAGAAACTTATAAGGTTTTGACTTTGTATAAAAGAGATAAGAATGTGTGTGTGTGTAGAGAGAGAGAGAGAGAGACCTTGTGCAAGTATAGAATATTGTCTCTACCAGGTCCCGCAACAAGTATGCCTCCTTGCTGCCTGAAAAGAAACAAAACAATTCACCAGCTAATCCATGCATCTTTGTCTAAATTCAATATCAATTATAAACAACTATAATGAGAATTCTACAGATCCTCTATTAAACAACAGGCTATAATTCTATCAGTGTTCTATTTGGTGCAAATTCAGAATCCAACTTTCTTCTTGAATAAATTTTAAACAAAAAATAATGTACAGGTCCTTCACCTTCAAGAGTAAATACACAGGCAATCGACTTTAGCTATAGTAATTTGCAAGTTGCAATGCATTCTAATCCCTCAACAAATCTCTAAAGACTGAAATTTCATAAGATTTAGAAAAGTGGCTATGTTCATGCACTTTGTTGCTCAAATGATGCAAATTTCTAATTACAAGTAATTTAAACAATTCTGCAAATAGTGACGACTCTTCCTAATCAAATACTTAAAAAAAGAAGAGTTTTTAGATAGACTTGTATACCATTAATTGCTTGCGTGCAATTTCCAAGTTCATCAAAATTGCGTGAGTAATATCTTTTAGGGAGTTCATATAGGTGGAAAAAATGAAAATATAAAATCATACAAAAACTAGAAATTGAAACCCCACTTCACAGCACATTGAGCAAGAGGGAAACGGGGCCATAAAATGTATTTCCAATACTTTAACACAAAAGAGTCTCAGCCTCCTCAAAGGGTCATGATTCTTAAAGATCAAGCTAGATTGGACATAGAGGATGGGGATAAAACAAAGTAAATATTTCCTATCTGTGAAAATTTCTAACCCGAAATTCTACTGCAGCAACTGATTTATTTCACCTACTTATTCTTCACAATAAGTTATTTATGAAACCCCTTAAGCAAACATTAAAATAAATTCTACTGCAGTTATCACATAATTAGACAGAGAAAATACATGCACAAGAACCAATCACATCAACACAGTTGTTTTTGGACAATTGTCCCCGGAAAAACCCAATGTGGGAAAACCGGTGCAACAGATGAGGGTTTTATTAATCTTTAGCAACAATTGCTTCACAAAGAATGATTTTACAAAGAAACTGAGAGAAAACACCTGAGACTTTCCACTGGAAACTTTCTGACACCCTGGAGGCCCTTCTCCCACTTCAGCATCACCTCTACGTCCCTTTGCGTCAGCGTGCGTGAGAGTTGCATCTCCCCTGGACTGTGTCTCCCTTTGCGTTGTCTCTCAATGCCCCTGCATCACCTCCTCCTTAGTCACAGACTACTGTTGATGCCCTCCTCTTCCTCCACCCTGCAACTCTCCCTTTGAAATCGATCTCCTTCTCTTTGAGAATCGATTTTCCTTGGGATACTGAGTATTTGCCAGTGTGTCTCCAAATGATCCTCAAGTCTTCTCTTATACTTTTCTTGTTGATGAATCAACGACCGAGATTAAGTCTCTAATCAATGGCTAAGATTAAAACAGACTTGATCCTCGTCTCTTAGAAGTTTCTCACCCTTATCTTTATTAATACTCATTAATATTTTTATTTTCCTAAGTTTAGACTTAGGAACCCATTAAAAATATTAATTATTTTAATAACTCCTCATCCGGGTGGAATTTCTCCAAACGATTTCTGGGCCTTGGAGATCTCATGTGCCTTAGCCTCTCCACCAAATTTCAAGGTTGGAGCACATCCGATGCTATCCAAAATCAACACTCCCTCTTAGCGAGGAATGTGCTCTAGCAATGCTTCACCATAGAAGTATCACATTGATCCTCCGCATCAGTCCTCTATGTTGATGCTTGGCATGCTGCCCCACATCCACTGCACTGTTGATTCCTGTATTGCTACCCATGACACTTCCACTGCCATTGCTACATCTATACTCCCCACACTTATCAATTTCTGCTATTGAAATGGATTCTTCACCATCCCCATCTTCTCCCTGAAATAAACAAACTTTGTTCTTCCTAGAGCCTTGGTGAGAATGTCTGCCACTTGTTCTCTTGTTGGAGTGTACCTCAACTATACTGCCCCTCGTTGGACACAAACTCTGACAAAGTGACACTTGATATGTCATGTCCCTTCTCAAACACATTTGTAACAGGGTGTTGCGACACAGTTTTGCACAATTTTGGCTAGGAAGAGAACTCATCATTTTCGACTTAGGGACTTAGGTGGCAATTCGACTTTATTTGGTTGCTAGTGGAATGTGGGGGGCACCCACATGGGATTTCGAATTGGCCGATTCAAATAGCTTGGAGGGAAAGTCGAATAGGTGGATGGAGGGGCCCACATGAGGCTAGGGAGGCCCAAGAGTTATAAGGAGGGGGCAGCTCTCATTTTGGATTCATTCTTACACCTTGCAATCAAAATTACTTGATCGTTTGCTCTGCTGTTTAATTGAGTAAACCGATTGTTTAGCCACGAATCTCTCAAGCGAGAGATTCAACCTCTACTTCAGGGGACCATCCGTGCCTGCCCTAGAGAGGTAGTTCCATAAGTATTTCAGGAGTTCCAAGAGTGTGTTACAGCACTACCATTCAGCCACAACAGGGAGTGCGTATTTCTGGCTACCTGGAGAATATGCAAGGGGAGTTTGGAGCTATTAGTGATCAAGAATTTTCCAGGAGAGTTAGAGCATTGGGAGAGCAGCAAAGGGCCAACCTTTCTTGTGAGTTTGGAGCCAACAGAGCCAACATCCTAGCAGTCCGATTTACAGTTGCCTGGGCATGCGCAGAGAGCCATCACTAGGCTCACGTGGGATTTGCAGGAAGGAATTGTAGAGCTCGAGCTAGTCGGGACAAGTAGGAGATCACTTGGAGGTCCATTTGAGGAGGATTGTTGGAGTTGGGAGAGCAAAGATTGACAGGATCAGTCACAGCAACAGAATTCGAAAATGGAGGAGGGCCAAGCTATGAAGGGTCAATTTTTGAAGGTTGGAACCAAGGGAAACCCTTTCTGGGTTTTGGGCAAGGATCACACTTCTAAATTTATAGAATTTTTTGGGCAGATCTAAGGGGTAAAACAAGGGTCCCAACTCAGCTAACAACTAGAGGAGCTAAGGGGAATTTGGGCCAAAATTCCAAGGTCAACATTTGGCCAATTCCTTTGTGGGTTTTTCTAGGTTTATGCCAAGGAGCAAGGAGCTGAAATATCATAATTTTCTGAGCACGGGAAGAAGTGATTTTAGCCCTTTGAAGTCAACAAACATAGCAGTTTTCTGGGGCAGCGCAGTTCAGTTTGGTGCAGCAGTTGTAGCAGCCTTCATTTCAGCATATTCTCACCTAGGTTTTGTCATGCTTGTCCATTGAGACAAGCCCAGGTGCACCATTCTATTTTACTATTGTATTTGCTCCTGAAGAAGTAATAAAATGGCTCAACAGTTCTCTATTTCCAGTGTTTCCATGGGTGCTTAATGTATATTTCGTTTTTCTGATTGCTAGATTGTTTACATGCATTGTATATCACTAACATTCCTGTTTAGGAACATTACAGTGGTATCAGAGCCATAATCTTGGTTTAGCCTATGGGAAAAATTAGAATCAAACAATATGGCGGTCACCTAGAATGAGGTGGTGAGGATACAACAAATGATGATTGATGTGAGGAAGAAGTTGATTCATTCCTTAGTTGGGATTCCAGACATGATTACAACTGATGTGGAGTTATTGGGGAAAAACTGGAGGGCATGCCAATCATTGTGACGTCATTCAGGCATCCCTCTCTTTTTGGGAATTCTGTGAACTAAGGGGTATGCACAAACCAATGGAGATTCAGTGGGATTTTGCATGGATGATGAGAAGTATTATGAAAAACGATGAAAGAGTAGTTGAAGGGGCCATGGTTGGCAAAGAGATAGTTGAGCATACACCCATTGACGAGGAGTCATCCATTGATGAGGTATTCGGGGTTGTGACTGAGTTCTCAGGTGATAATAATGCACCACAGATTGGTGAGCTGCCGAAAGACAACTCCACTATTGTTGAGGAGCCGATAGGTACAGAGGCCTCCATATCTGTCACAAAGTTGCTAGACGATAGTCACCTATAGCTAACTGGTGAACATATCGTGCATATTGGGTTGTCTATGGAGGATGAGTTGAAGGCTCATGTCAAGCTTGTGATGAAAGAGGATGTGCAACGATACCTTGGGCTAGCCTTTGATGAGGAGCGGCATAGAGGTCACACGTTGGGTTTTCAGCAGAGTTCACTTCAGAGGCCCACTAGCGGGGTCTATAGCATTATCAACCCACCCTTATGCGTTGGACTGAGGGAGGCCAAGTTGTCTAGACGTACACGAGGGGGTGGACAGGTTAGCAGGACAGAGCTGAGCATGATACCACATCAGCTTGGAGGGCTTGTTCCTTCCACAGAGGATTACACATTTGATCTCTCCTTTGGGATTGGATGGTGATAGGTACTGAGCTGGTACTCGATGGAGCAGGTTAGACGGTTGGATACATCCATGGCCACATGTCAACAGAGGCCATGGATTACCAGAGGGACTCAAGGGCTAGACTATTTTTGGGATGCAGGTGGGATTTTCCATCACATCATAGAGCTGGTAGGTGATGGTAGTAGCTACGGGATGGATTTGACACTTAAGCACACCCACATTTTTAGATCTCCATCAGAGCCCTAGTCAGCACTAGAGATAGGATGGTTTGACAAGTGAGTAGACATATTTCATGAGTTGTCTTGGCATATTGATGGTGCGTGGAGTCAAAGGGTGACTAGCTTACTTTGGCAGGAGCTAGTAGGAGGAGGTGGCATCGATAAACTATCAGACAGGGCATTGTATGGATAGAGTGTTCTCTTACTAGCATATGGGACACAGGGGCTATTGAGGATAGGCACAGTAGTGTCATTTCCGTTAGCATGTGGGGAGTCGAGCCACTCAGGTCATTCAGAGTAGATGGGGGGATGTAGCCCACATCATGGAGGGTGTACTAGCAGAGAGGTCGATATTTTGGCCCCTGTAGGATACTGTATGTTACAGGGTGGTACGACATTGGGTAGTGGTACACAGGACTACACAGAGTTATGTTATAGCGTCCAGTGTTATGTAGAGGGATGTAGTCTGATGCATACAAACCCAACGTTAGGCCATAACATCCAGTGGTGTGCGAGGCTATGGAGCGAGGAGCAAGGGCCTACAGAGGAGCGTGGAGACGCAGGGTGGTGTGTCATATTATGTTGGATTGCACTGTCGAGTGGGAGTGCCTCACATCGCATTGAGTACATGCAGGGAGTGACAAGTACAGTGACACATGCGGGACCCAGGCCAGTATAGGATGGCATAGCTGGAGTTGAGGGTATCCAGTGGTGTACAGGGGTAGGCCATGGTCTACAATGGCATGTCTAGGATTACTAGTATCATCGGTGGCATGCAAGGGTGTATAGTGCTGCACAACAAGGTCATGGAGTGTTGCCTCCAGGGAGACCCTTGTACAGAAACACCAGGCATACCTTTTGGCGTAGTTCACCCAGGATCGACGAAGACACAGATGAGAGATACTTGATGGTATCCGTGGGGACTCACACGCATAACCCTCTTCTACATCCCTCATGGGCGCAGTCGATTTTGCTATTGACTTTCTACACTTTGGGCATGAGCCACGAGGGACGAGGAGCTGACCCGAGATATTTGGGTGAGACTCAGTGCACTAGGGGGAGACTTTTCAGCAGTGGCGTTGGGTTGGTGCGTCAGTTGACAGCCACAGGTTGGGGGATGAGGTGATCATCTGCAGGGGTGGCATATTGTTCATCATTGAGCCTATGTCTAGGGATCTAGTCCCAAGGGAGACATGTGTCACTCTTTTCTCAGGGCATGTCGGGACCAAGCATGAGCAGAGCATAGTGGTTATGACTGAGGTAGTTTCCCAATATGTGTCTCGGCTCCAGACCTTATATTGGCACATTATCGAGAGGACAGATGGCAAACCCAGGGGAGATGATTGGCAGGGACAGGAGGGATCCACATACCCTGAGTCAATTACGAGTATTGGATACCCACCTTTTCATTGCATTCAGGAGGTAGCTCTTTGGCACATGTAGCTTCCACCGATCATCGATACTACACAGTGGCAGGCACAGGGCAGATTAGCATGCATTAGATTAGCCAACAATATATGGAGCCTATATAATGATCACATGCAGGGACTAGAGACGAGGGCCAGAGGGATTCCATCGATTGACAGGGCTATGCTGCAACAGGTCTGGCTATGGGATGCAGGGATTCAGTTGATCGATAGATCACTCAAGATGGACAGAGTCGTGGAAGAGGGTGATATAGTTCACTCTTGGGATGACACATGGGGGTTCACAAAGGGTTTCATCATATGGGTAGGCATACATTCCCTGTTACTGCACAGGTTCGGAGTTAGATTTGGATGGGTAGGCCTGGGTGCCATGGAGATGCCCAGGCAAGATATGCCTCGCCTCTTTCAGTATTCCACCATCGAGTTCCAGGAGAGGAGGATACTGACTGTGCACGATGTGGAGTATGACATAGTCAGAGTAGCGTATCGTCAACATGGTGGCACCACTCTGGGACTCGCAGGGACTTGGGGCATCACAACTCTTCATAGCTCAATAACCTCTAAGGATGCGCTGTAAAGACCGATATTAAATTTCAATCAAATTGACAATTTTCTTTCGTAAAAATGTAAAGACTGATATTAAATTTCAACAGGATTGACAGATTCCTTTTCGTAAAATTCTATCAAGTTAATTCTATCAAATTAAATGCATTTGCATACTTGATTCTTTGTGTACCTGATTCTCCTATTTGGTGCTGATCACATTGCTCCAAATTTTCTGGTTCTGTTACCAAACCAGCTGATTCTCCCTGCCTATCTGGGATCAACGTCTGTGCTTCCCAGATCCAGAGAACTTTGAAATGGAAGTCCACTGGCCCCCGTGCCCAAAACTTCAAGAACAGTTGAAGATTTTCCAATTTTCAATGCCAAAATTCAGCCCTTGGCTCATCCCTCAAACAATTTGATTTTCCATCACCCTTCTCTGTATATTTTTTCCTCTCCCTTGAAATCCTCCTCCATCTCTTTAAATAGTAGAGGTCCCTTCACCTCTACGTATCCGTTCACCGCCTTTATGAAAGGATATTATTTTTTTTGTTAAGCGGTGGTTGTTTTGCCATGCTTCTTGCATTTAATTGAATCAAATCCCCTTACAACATTGAGTGGTATCACTTTTTAATTATGATAGTTGGTACTTTAATTTATTAAATAGTATATGACCATAATGATTTTAAATATTAAATATTATTTTATGTTTATAACATATCAAGTTTAATACTAAGGTTTATGGGTTTAGTTTATTTAATATACATTTTAGGTTATATATGAGCTGGTAAACCTATGAATAAACTCAACTATATTTCTTACTAAATGTATATTCTTTCTATTTACGAGAATTAGGTATTTAATTATCACTTTTGATCTAAGTTGCAGGAAACGCAGGTACAGAGGGCGTTTCTGCCCGAAAACGAAATGGAAATGCGTTTCGGCATACCGTACGGCCTGGAAACGTGTTTCCGGCCGTACGGGCACGTTTCCCGAAACAAAAACGTGCCCGTACG
>APFE030146595.1:39064-70480 GCA_000404065.3 Pinus taeda
GCGTTTCCCCGTTTCCAAAATTTGGGGAGGTCGCGTTTCGTTTCGCTTCCCCGTTTCGTTTCGCTTCCGCGTTTTCCCGTTTCGTGCAACTTAGCTTTTGATAATTAATTCATTTATCTTATATTTAGACATTCTCCATGAATAGTTGATATATATATATACTAGTGCAATGTATATGATGCATGCATATGTAGCTATCATATGCATGCCTCACATGCATGCTAATATTACTATGTTGTTCGTGTTTTGAGATGGGTTGTTACATACACCCCTCCTTAAAAAAAAAAAAAACTTTGTCCCAAAGTTAAGGGTTTATAAAGCATATCGATAATTCCTTTAAGGTATGTAAGGATTGTGTTATGTGATTGAATTTTCATTTATAATCGTGAGGACACTTTTAAATTTGTGATTTGAACGTTGATAGATTTATAATTTTAATGGTCATGCCTTGCCCAAACCAGGTTCCCAAGCTATTCTAAAATCATCCTATCCTTCCTAATCTCTTCTGCTCCCATCCTATCCGTCCTCTACTGGAGTATGCCATGGCGTTAGTTACACTGACCTAACCATTCATAAACTCTAAGGATGGCAGCGTCGATTATATCGACCTAATTTCCTAGTAGGCATCCGACAGTCATCATCACACGTCTAAGGGAGCGTGACTTGCACAGTCCTCCCATGACTCCAAGTTTTGAAGGATAAACGGTGGGCAACACCTCCACCCCTCCTAATAGAATTAGGGTCAATACCCTATCATGGAATCTCAATGAGCTTCAATTGTTCTTGGAGTCTTGTCATCACGTAGTCGGTTTGGTAATGATACTTTCTGCCAAGTAAACACTTGCCCACAAATTATAACATATGCATCGATATAATCAAAATCAATTGTATTCAGATAACGATTTTCATTTCATCATTTGTATTGATATGTAAAATGAAAACAAAATTATAGATATCACATTCATAACATAAATCATGATTTATCTAGGTATCCATGTACCAACATTGTTTAAGCATAATAATTTGAAATCATTCTTCCGTGTATTGATTGTGCATAAAACTTGTGAGTTTGGATCGTTAACTGACACTTGATATTTGATCTTACAAGCACATATTGTTATGTCCCAAACATTCATTGATCTATATGTTTTTGCTCCAGTGACAACTAGCTGGGCTTTTATCTTACTTGGTAACAAAATGCATCATGCGTATAGTTATTAGCAAGGATAGACTTCAATTCCTTTCTTTTAACAATAATGTTGTTTGTTATGCAACAACATTTGGGGAGCATATCTTGTACTCGACATTTCCTCTAACAATAATACACCATGCATTGTTTTATGTTTAAATGGTAGTACTCTTTCAATACCTCGGCCCTTTAGGTTGTATTTATGCTCATGGAACCTGTGCTTAGGTTGTGTTCATCAATTATAAGAAGTGCTAAATTAGGTCTGAATGTCGTCCCAACAATCATTCCTTGAAAAGTTAGTGCAAAATGTCATGCCAAAGTGATAAGCATTACACATAAATTTCCTTTCTCTATCCTGAAGCCTATGATTTGTATCGGGTTTAAATGCTTTTGTTTTAGATTTATGCCTTACTTTGCTATAGAAGCATCTTTGCCTCCCTTGTCTGTATACTTCTGTTTGCCCATTATTTTCATCAAGTCAGTGCTCTCAGACTTTACCTAAACAGAAGATAAGGCACATAACCTACTAATTGGAACCAATTGCATTGCTATGTCGACATCACTTTATATTTTAAACAAATTATCCATTAAGTCCCAATCTTTATCCTTTATTCAAGATATGGGAATCTTTTGAAGAACTTGAATTCAACCTTTACCTATGAATTCAATTATTCTCTCCACAATGTTAAATTTTACATATTCATGAATTAATTCGCCACTTAGTTTAATTGGAAGTGTTCTTTTAAGGAAACCTCTCTTTATATCTTGAGTTCATGGTAAAAAGCTTCAACATATCAGTTTTGCAATTTCAAATGTGTTTCTTCATCTGCCAAAGTGTTGCCTTCACACTAAGGAATCATTAATGTCTTCTCTAACTGTTTCTACAGAAGGGCTGAGAGATTTTCCAACATCAGAATGTACATTCTAGAATTCTTTCCCAAAATACTATTTTGTAAAATCTGAATTCTATGTGTTAACAGGAGACAATAACCTACTCTCACAGAAATGTCAGGAGCACTATCTTTATCTCTCCAACTACCACGCATTGAATCAAAATCACTAGAATTATCCAACTCAGAGTACCACTCTTACTTTAATTTATGTGCTGCCCATGTAGATAACTGTGTCTTGCACACCAGCTTGGCCATTTCTTGTTCATGAAATTTAAGAAATCAGCTTGGCAATTCTGAGTTATTCTCCTTGATGAAAGATGTTTAGTTCCTCATCACATGGTGTTTAATAGTAGTGTATTCCTTGTTGAATAATTGTGAATGGTATATATAACCACTTTAGCTCAATTGTCTGGTTCTGTTATCATTTAACTGGAAATATAGTGGAAAATTGTTCACCTACAGCCAACAGATAACAAACTGATGTGCAAAAAGGGATCACTGTAACCTTCACACAAACTCAGAAATTTATTGGAATTTAAGAGAATATACAGGAGGGAATCCTACATCTTTTACTGTGGTATTGTGATAATAATATGACTAAATTATGTATAACGGTTGGGGTAATTTTCTAAGTAATGAAGATATCATATTTGACTCTCTAGAGGCCTCATTTAAATATTATTTGTCCATTGTATATATTTTCTAAAGTAAAAACTATTAGGAAAACACCTACAGAAGTTTTCACACAAACTTGAAGAAAGGTTTCACAGAAGAACTTATACAAACTTAAAAATGTAAAAACCTCGGCCTGCTCAAGGCTAGTTCAAGATACTAGTTGTTTCTACCAAAGATTTTCTTCCAAAAGAATCAAACATGAACAAGAGACAATATCACTACTTTTCAACTTCTAGGAGCTGCTATAGGTATAGAAATTTCCTGTAGACAAAGATTATATGCTTGATGCTCTTCCTTGTTTGTAGTAGAGGACTATCCAGAGATCTCCTTTACTACTTCTCTATAGTAAATCTGGTCCTTGTAGCTTTCTTTTGCAGATTAGACTCTTGGTCTAGGGATCCTGTCATAGATTTAACTATCTACCAAAAGACTGATATATGATTCTGAGATTGACCCTTTGAACAGGGCTTCATCAACCAATGAACATAGTCTTCTCGAATAGGCTTGTTATATCTCATAAACATTATGATTCTATTCAAGAGTTGAATTTCTCTATTGTTGTTAAGGTTCGGATCTCTTGAGCATATATATAAGCGCAGAATCTTATTAAATTACAGAGAAGATGAGTTTATGACTTGATACTACTATAGGACTTTTCCTTCTACACATGATTCTCAGATTCTTTTTAAGGTGACTGTAGTTTCACTACATGCCTTCCAACTAGATCCACAAATTATATGACTTGGTTATCTATGCACAAAATGATACCAAATTGTATGTAATACTATAAAAGTATGATTACCGACAGTGATAATGATGGCTCATTCATTGTAACCTGCACAATTTTATTATTATTATTATTTTATTTACTTGACTTTATGTCAAGTGTCGTCATAGCTATCACATTGTGATTTAGGTCAAGATATATGTGTCTATTCTTTACTTTTATTCTATCTTTATTTTAAGACTTTTACATGTGTCAAATGTAAGTTAATATAACTGAAACAAAAGCAACCGTGAATATCATGTTCAAGTGAGACCATGGACATGATAGTACAATTATCTTCATTTAGTTAAAGAATACATTATGTGCCCCATAAATATATTAATTACATATTAATAACTCTGTTGCATGAGTTTCCTATACATGGGTACTTTAGGTACGTGGGAACGAGTATCAGATATTAGGTATGGCTAGAATCTTTTGCCCAAATATATAGGAAACATAAAGTTGGGAGTGATAATAATATAATATATTAAAATTTAATATATATTAAAATAAATTTTTCTCCAAATAAAGTTTTAAGATTAGATGTACATGCCAAATAAAAATTTTAAATGATTCAAGGGACAACCATAAAAATTTAAAATGTGGACATTAAATATGTGGAACGTTGATTTCATTAGCTTTGGTATATGCCACGACTTAGTGTCGCTGGAATTGCATCACGCCGGATTCTAAACCCGATAATAATGGTTAATAACTTTATACCTGCTCATAATGGATTGTGTGCCTAGTAACATTTGATTTCCCCCAATTCAACATTGCCCGACAATTGATAGAAGAAAAGTTTAGGAAGTGTTCCTGCAATTGCTGGCAGCAATGATTTCATAACATTATTTTGCAATTTTAGATGTCAATAATGGGAAGGCCTCCTCGTGAAATGTTGAAAGCGCAAAACTAAATATGATAGCATTGTGGCAAGCACTATTGGGATCTTAACTGATTACTTTATTATCTCAATTAGAGGATTTGATTTTTTTTTTTTTTTTTTGAACAGCTGCACTACCCTTTCACTGACACGACATTAACCCTTTTTTTTTTACTTGACCATTAGATATTTTTCTGTCGCTCATGCTTTGTTAGCACACTCACCTTTGTCCCATCTTTACACGTAGTATTATAAGTTAGCACAATATAGTAACACGATTACATCTACAGCTCGGTTTGTTCACACATCTTCCACCAAGTGGCCATAGATCGTGACAACAATAATAAATCTATTAAACTCGTCTATATTTTGTACACAAATCGATCGCAAAATCATACACCCGTGAGGTAATCATTGTTGTCTCTTTGGGAATACACCACCTGCAACATTTGGTACTCAAAAGAAACAAAAACAAAAAATCAGAAATCTAGACAGATGATTTTCTTGGCTTCGAATGCTTGGGATTGACGGGCTGAGCAAACCTTATAAAATTGGTTCAGTCTATAAGATGGAGCTCTGAGTTGAGCATCTTAATTTGATTAGGTGAATCGAGGATTTTTCATCAAGGCAACAGTGGCGGTTCAGTGCAACAAATGGCCTCCGTAAGAAAACAAAGAAACAGCGTCGATATACAAGAGGGAGACTCCAGACCAAAATGAAGAAGGAAGACCAACTAAAAGCGTGCCATAGAAGCACAAACTGTCAGATATGTTGGGCTCTCAGTGGAGTAAGAAGGAGCTAGAAAATTTCTACAAGGCTTACCGCAAATATGGGATGGATTGGAAAAGGTGGCTTCATCTGTCCATAGTAGGACCGTTGAAATAGTCGCAGCTCTCTACAGCGTGAACAAGGCTTACTTGTCTCTTCCTAATCGAGTTGGATCTGTAGCTAGGTTTATAGCGATGATGATTGATCATTACAATATGTTGGATATAAGCAACAGTGATGGGGGCTCTTCTAAAGAATATGAGGGATCCAAGCATCCCAAACAGCAATCTCGATCAAACAATAAGCTAAGCAATGCAAACTCCTCAAATGATTGTTACTCAACTATGCACACTAGATCACTGCTAGTTTTTGGCTGTTCACCTCCTGGAAAGAAAAGAACAGGTTGAACGCGCAAACCAGTGTTGTTTCTAGCTAAATTTTCTGAAGTTATTATCTATTATCTATACAAGATTCTTTGTGGTAAACTTAGGCTGTCATTGCAATTCTCGCTAATTTGTATGGTTTACCAAAAGGATCTGTGCCTTTCAAATTCTGCTTGACAAAGCCATGGAATGGGAAAAATTATGAACTATATGTCTGTTGATGAGAATACAATGTGTCGGATGGTTCAAAGTGTTCATGACTTTTGGTCAATGTCAATTCAGATATCAATTGCATTGCTTATTCTCTAACCTTGACCTATTACTCATTATCATCATAACTAGGTCCAGAGTATTTGATTTTTCAGTGCTCAAATCTCAAGAGGGATAGTTGTAATAAGCCCTAAAAACACTCTGGTTTGATTTATAATGATTATTATCTGGTGTTGACTGATTTGAGGTCTGATCTGAAATCATTGTGACTGATATTAAGTTTACAATGGTTTGTTTTGAGGTATCTCTGAAGTCTAGGACACTATACTTGGCATTAAGATTGGTCTTGTGCATTTGTCCCTTGCATACTGGTAATTACCTTGAATAAAGGTTGACAAGTTTTCTTTAACAACAGTCACTCATTACAGATTTTTAACACATGTCAGATCTCACTATGAATAAGATTGAGCTCTAAGAACATTGCAAATAATTGATCTTGTGCTAATTTTCACCTTTTTTTTTTTATCATTCTTGTCACTGATTCTTAGTTTGCAGTAGTCTGATATAAATTCCAGAGGTCTGATTTTGAGCTCACACTGGTATTTTCATTAGCATATCTTGGTCTTTTGGGCATCTCACTCTTTGGGTGAAGGTCTCTTGGCCTTGAAGATTTACTTTCTCTTATTCTTGTTGACTGTCATAATCACATTCAGAACTGAAGTTAAGCATACAATGATATAATTAGCCTAAAATTTAGCTATTATAAACCTAAGACATGTGAGAGGTTAACACACATTAACTAAAGGCTAAATCTTTATTCAATTTTCTAGCCTCTAATGCCCATTCTAGGATTAATCTCATAGTTAAAGCAATTTGATCTGATTTATTGAAGTCTGATACATCCTTTCCATTACTAAAGTTCACTGCTAATCCTTTTATGCATTTAGTAGTTAATGACAGCATTTTTCCTTCTATGTTTGTCACTGTTTTGGGCTTGCTACTTCAAATCTGATTTGTTGGAAGAATGCTTCCAGGACTAATCCACTGTGGCTGTAACAGACCTTCCACAGTTTGGTTTTGGTCTTTTGTGGTTGTAGCTTCAAGTTGATCTTTTTAACTATACTTACAGTGCCTCCAATCAACTCGACACTAAATCCTTTACTTACTAACTGATTAGCCCTCAAATGTTTCTTTATTTCTTGATGTGACTATCCACAGAAAATGCATAGACTTTTGAAGATTTCAGATTACTGAGGTGACACAGTATTCTTAATTTGAAAGGTGATTTCAGATCTTAATATTTATACCCAGAATTTCCCTATCTTAATATTTATGCCCAGAATTTCGCTCCTTTTACTAAAGGATTCGACCTTTGAATGGACTATTAATATAGCCTCTTGGTCCTTTCAAAAACAGTGCTTCTATACTCTTGAAATTACTTCACTGTCTTGTTCAGGTTAGTTATGCTCAAAATGTCAACTTCTTTGTACAGTTATGACCTTCTAACAGCCCTTGTGCCAAAAGCTTTGAATTTGTAAACTTAACACTTAGTGTGAAATAAAAGAACTCTCTTAGTGTTAATTATAATTCCAGCTATATGATGGTAGCCACTAAGGTCCCAAGTGTTTAAACTAGCTCTGATACCAAATGTAAAGACTGATATTAAATTTCAATCAGATTTGTAAGGGCCATTAAAGCAGATTAATGAACCTGTAACTAATTTCTTGAATTTGTTTTTTTGCAGAATTAACTAACATAGTTAATGAAGGTACTTACCTGCGCACTTGCGGTTGCTGATGTCTCCAGTTGCTCTGCTATGGTTACCAAAAGACCAAATCCACCGAGCCAAACTGAGCAGAACCTGGCTACTCAGTCCAGTAAGCTTCTGAGACGAAGCAGACTGTTTCCTCATGCCCAGAAGCTCATAACAATCCGCGCTTCCTTCCTGTGGATAATTTCAGTTTATGATCCTCCTCCCCCTTCAGTGCTTTCGTTCTTTACCTTCCTCCCGGCCCCCTTCTAAACTTTTGTTTGGTGGTTTTATATGATTTCCTAGCGGTGGTCGCTCTTCCACCAGCAGACCACCACTCAACCTTCTCGTGACACCCCCCATGTCACGTATCACAAATCTCTGTTATGGTCACGTAAATGTTTATTTCATTTATAGTTTGATTAATTATTTTTCTTTATGATTAAAGTACTTTTAATATTAAGATTATAACATTATACTAAGTACCCCTTTAATTAATTTCTGATAATATATATATATATACTTTTAATATATATATATATATTATATATTTTATGTCAATTTATTAATATAATTTTTATTAATAATCTAAAATATATAATTTATATAGCCCTCTTTTAGTTTTTATCCATTAATCATGATACATTAAGCAATATAGGTGTGGATGGATAAGTAGAACCTCTATTCGAAGAAGTGTCATGCTATTTGCTACTTATAGTTAATTCAGTATATAAATACTAGTGCGGGGTATGCGACACATGCATATGTAGCTATCATATGCATGCATCGTGTGCCTGCTATTATTCTTGCGTTCTTTATATTTATAGATAGGTTGTTACATACACTCCTCCTTCAGAAAACTTTGTCCTGAAGTTAGAGTTTTTATCTTATCTGATTACTTATCTCACTCTTCAGAACATTAGATTATGCATTGAGTCTTCTATTGATGAATATATAATACTTGCAAAAAGTCTTTAAAGAAATACCCATGACATGATAATAGCAAAACTTACCTCATCCCGTAGAACATATGTTAGTGCTAAACAAAAACAACAAATTAGAATACAAAGAAACTAATGCAATTAAGAGATGAACATTCATATACAGAAGATACTTACATGTATCTTACCTCTGCCGCATCATTTTGCTTCACCTTGCTCTTTGTTGCCCTAGAAAGTCTAGTCCTTTGCACCCCTTGACAACACTTGATCTAGTTTTTCTTGCCTTCTAGGAACATGATATTTAATCTGATGTATCTCTGCAATTTCAGATCCCCAACATGTGATATTCAGTCCTATAGAAGCCCACTGAGTCTTCTTTCCAATGCCATAGGTCTGACCCGATTTGGACTCTTCAAGACAAAGTTATGCCCAATCTCTCACAATGACCTAATTATGGACTAGTTCAGTAGAGCGAACTTGTACGACGTACGACATGTCATTGTTTCCTCCTTCGGATCTGCAATTGATACACAGAAAACTAAAGTTTGTGCACTATGCGTCACTTTTTATATAATTTCAATCCTTTTCTCTGAGAGAGAGTTATGACGATTTTCCCAAGGTCACTTCTTTGAGATGAAATTCAGCGACTTACAAAAACCCTAACTTCCACAGATCATATCTCCAAAAATATAGAGAACCAAGATCTAAAATCCGTTCACGTCGTTCATCAGGATTGCAAAATCAAATGGGTTTTAATTTCAGAATCTAAGACTTCGCAAAAATGAAGTTATAGCAAAAACGCCACCATCACTTCATTTGGAGGATATATGAGATTTCTTTTTATAGAGTTGAGAGGGGCTTCTATAGAAAATGTTGGAGGGATTTTAGGAGCTTAAAAAATTATTAATTATTGACTATTCAATGACCAAAACCAATTATGAGTTCCATGCCACAACCCTATAGGGTTTTAGCCCACTAACTAGGGTTACTAACTTCAACCATCAATATCTCTCAAACCGTGAAGAATTACTTGGCGTGCCATATATCAATGGAAACATCTCAACGAGTAGAATCTATCTAGAAGATCCTTGACTCAAAATAGAGTAAGTTGTCAAGTCAAAATTTCCTTGCAAGATCAGGGTAGCCCCTGGTGCTACTTGGGTTGACATCAATGACAACCTCAGATCATCTTTAGATCAACAGAACTTACTTTCCGTGTCGCAACTTCAAGGCAAAGGCTATGACGCTTTCTTCATTAAGGAAAAAGTATACGTCAAACACCCGAGTTGGAAAAAGAAAATGCAAATCGGGATCAAAAGTAACAGGTTGTACAGACTACAACTAGAATCACCAATGGCACTAATAGGCAGTGATGAATACAAGGATTTGAACGAACTATGGCACAGAAGAATGGAACATTTGCACCATGGGGCTCTGAGAATTCTCAGGAACACTGTAACAGGAGTTCCGGATCTTAGCACGGAACGAGATGATGTATGCAGAGGATGTACTTTGGGAAAGTATGCTAAAGCAACATTTCCTAGAAGTAAAAACAGGGCCAAGAGTTTACTAGGATTGATACACTCAGATATCTGCAAAACTATGTACACTAAAGCTCTTAGTGGTGCCAGGTACTTCCTTACCTTCATTGATGACCACTCAAGGAAAACTTGGATTTATTTTCTGAAAACCAAGGACGAGGTTTTCTGTTGATTCAAAGAGTTCAAGGCTTTGGTAGAGAATCTGACTAGGAAGAAAATAAAAGTTTTGCGCTCAGATAATGACGGAGAGTATGTCGATAAGGACTTCACTGACTTTTGCGTAAGGAGGGCATCAGAAGAGAGTGGACAGCTCCTTACAATCCAGAGCAAAATGAAGTAGCAGAAAGGAAGAACAAGACTATCGTAGACACAGCTAGGGCCATGATGTATGATTAGGATATGCCAAAGTTCGTGGGGGCAGAAGCATGCAACACGACAGTCTATGTTTAGAATAGAACTCCTCATCGGGCATTGGGCAAGATTACTCCAAAAAAGGTATTTACAGGGAAGATGCCTAAAGTCAATCATTTCAGGATATCTGGGAGCTTAGAATATTACTGCACACCCGAGGAAAAAAGGAAGAAGCTAGATCAAACTACAGAGAACGGATATCTTGTGGGATATAGCGAGAACGCCAAGGCATACAGAATCTGTCTTCCAAGGAGTAGGAACGTAGTAGTTCGACGAGATGTGAAGTTCATGGAGGACAGGGCTTTCAGAAAATCTCGAGAAATGCCTTCCGAGGAGCAGTCAAAAGAGGATCCGTTGATCAAGAAGAATCATGGGAGGAGGAGCTAACAGAAGCACCTGTTGGCAAAGGAAGAACAAATAGGGAACTTCGTCAGATTCTGCGAGATGCAAAGGATTTCATCAGTGCACCAAGGAACAATAAGAGGGGCCGAAAACAGCCAGATAGATATCAAGCATTAGTAGCTTAGGATGGGGAACCTGCCAATTTTCAAGAGGTTGCTCAACATCAAGTTTGGTTGGATGCGATGGTAGAGGAGTACAACTCCATAATGGTGAACAATGTCTGGAAGGTAATGCCAAGGCCTCAAGACAGATCGGTGGTAGTTTCGAGATGGATCTACAAGATTAAATACGTTGCAGACGACAGTGTGGAAAAATACAAAGCCAGGTTTGTGGCTAAGGGGTATGCTCAGAAGGAAGGAATTGACTACGAAGAGACCTTCGACCCAGTAGCCAGGTATGCATCTATTAGAACTGTGATATCTCTTGTAGCACAGATGGGATGGCAGATTAATCAAATGGATGTCAAAACGACATTTCTGAACGGGGTGATAGAAGAAGAGGTATACATTGAACAGCAAGAAGGCTTTGAGGCACATGAGAAGAAGTCTTATGTATGTAGATTGAAGAAAGCTTTGTATGGGTTGAAACAAGCACCTAGAGCATGGTATGGTCGAATTGATGGCTACTTGCAAAAGATGGGATTTGTCAAGAGTGAGGCAGATCCAAATCTCTACTATCTGGTTGTAGAGAATGAGCCTCTAATCCTAGTATTATATGTGGATGATCTCTTCTTGACAGGATCATTCAGGCTCATCGGGACTGCAAGAAGAATCTATCCACAAAATTTGACATGAAGGATTTGGGATAGATGCATTATTTCTTGGGGTCGGAAGTTTGGCAGCAAAAGGGGGAGATCTTCCTTGGACAAGGGAGATATGCTACAGAAATTATGAAGAGATTCAGGATGGAGGATTGTAGACCCATGGCTACTCCAATGATCACCAACTGGAAGAAAACTGATGCATCAGAAGACAAGGATGTTGATCCCACCTTATGCAGATAGCCCATAGGGTCCCTGATGTATCTAGTCAATACCAGGCCAGACATTTTTTACGTTGTCAACACCCTCAATCAGTTCATGGTGGAGCCGAAGAGGGCGCACTGGGCAGCAACCAAACATGTTCTCAGATATATAGAGGGAACAGCTGATTATGGACTCTTGTACACCAGGAGTCAGGATATCAGATTGAGTGGATTCACTGATGAAGATTGGGCTAGAAGTTCAATAGATCGAAAAAGTACCTCTGGGTACTATTTCAACAATGGATCAGGAATGACCTCCTGGTGTAGTAGGAAACAAAAGTATGTAGCTCTAAGCTCAGATGAGGTTGAATATATGGCTGCAAGCACAACTTTGTGTGAGGCCATATGGCTTAGAAAACTGCTTGTGAACCTATTCAAAAGAAAGATGGAGGTGATCGGGATCATGTGTGATAATCAAAGTTGCAGCAAGCTCTTGGAGAATCCAGTATTTCATGATCAATCAAAGCATATTGATATTCGGTGTCACTTTGTCAGAACTTGTGTCCAACAAGGAGCTATACAGTTGAACTACATTCCTACAGGAAAACAGGTGGCAAACATCCTCACCAAGGCCCTTGGAAGAACAAAGTTTGATTATATCAAGGAAAAGATGGGTATGATAAAGAACCCATTTCAGTAGCAGAAATGGGGGTGATGTTGCAGTGCAGTAGCAGTCAACGGTAGCACGATGCAGCGTGATGAGAAGAGGTTGCAGTGCAGATGCAGTGTTGGGAGAAAGGACCAGCAGCAGCATAGATCCAGAGGGAGTTATCACATGGATGTAGCTGTGGCAGAGGCAGAGCCATGGGCAGCAGTACAGGTTGCAGCAGTGCAGAGGATGTTGGGCAAGGAGGCCTAGCATCAGCATAGGTACCAGTGTCGTATAGTCAGAGTTATGCTCAGTATGGAGTATTACTAGAGCATAGTCCTCGCTAAGAGGGAGTGTTGATTTGAGGTAGCATCGGATGTGCTCTAGCCATGAAAATTGGTGGAGAGGCTAAAGCACATGAGCTCTCCAAGACCCAGAAATGGTTTGGGCAGATTCTAACCAGTTTGGGAGATATTAAAATAATTAATATTTTTAATGGAGTTCCTAAGTCTAAATTTAGGAAAAATAAGATATTAATGGTTATTAATATAAAATTGGGTTAGAAGGTTCCAAAAGTCATGGATCAAGCCAAATCTAATCTTAGCCATTGATTAGAGATTTAATCTCGGCCGTTGAAGGACCAACAAGAAAAGTATAAGAAGAGGCTTGAGGGTCAGTTGGAGAACACATTGAGGGAGACCAGTTAGTTTGATTTCTGAAGCGGGGTTAGCTGAGAAATTCAAACTAGTCGTCTGGAGAGCAGCAAGAGGCAGCGGGTACGAAACAGGGAGTCAGGAACATCACTAGAAGACTAGCACAAAGGTTGGAGAGGCAGATGCAGAGGTAGCAGACTGTGCAGACACTGGAGGGCCTGCGTGGGTGACGCAAAGAGGCCCATTGTTGACGCAGAGAGGCAAGAGCTGACACAGAGGGTCTGGGAGCTGCGCAGAGGCCAACAAGCCTGACACTGAGACTGGGAGAAGTGTTGGAGGATTTTTCTTTGTTGGGTAAGCCAGTTTGGCACCAAGATGTAATGAAGAACTTTGGAATAGTAAAATCCTCCTTTGCTCCACCAGCTTTCCCACACTGGGTTTTTCTAGGGACAATTGTCCAAAATATGTGTTGATGTGTTGATTCTTGTGCATGTATTTGTTTCTGTATTATGGTGTGATATCTGCAACAAAATTTATTTTAATGTTTACTAAAGGGTTTTCATAAATAACTTATTGAGAAATAAGTAGGTAAAATAAATCAGTTGTTGTAGTGATAGAATTTTCACATGGAACATCTGCAGGATCAAACCATCGCACCTAAGATCAAACATAATTTCATAAGTCCTGGTCTTGGCCATAACTCCTAAAATCTCAAGCTTCTTCCCAAAGGTAGAGTCTGCACTATTGTCCAACTCTCGGAATGTTTCTATCATGAATCTAAAAATTCTCCTCATAACATCATCACTGTAAGGAGCTATAAGGGCAGTTAGTCTCATGATGTGACTGAGACAAGACACAACTGGAATTCTAACCCCTTCACAATGATCCTCAAAGAACTTGGGTTGTATGAGAACAAGCATAGCTGGTTTTAGTGCCCAAGTCAATTTTCTCCCTTCTAACTAGTTCACTTCTGAAAGGATTGCACCTAGTTTATCCAGTTTGGAAAGAAATTTCCATGTGACCCTCATGTGCTTCAAATCTGTCCCAAGTGCAAGGATTTTGTGTTCAAGCTTTGACACCTGCAAATCTCTTGGCTGCTCATGGGTAGGAATGGCATGGATCTCTTTTGAGAAGGGCCCATTAGTCAGACTTGTTTTTTGGTCTATATTGCAACCCATAAAGGTATTGCTTTGTTGGTTCATGAGGTGTTTTAAAAGTTTCACTATTCAGTGGCATAAACACAACTATGGTGTAAATATAATAATGTTGTCATATACAACGGTTATGGATCCAATGACAATTTTTCTCACATAGCAATGATATATACATAGATTGCTCATTCAACCAAATCTAGTTTTCAAAGGACAACTAATACTCTTCCAATATCAAAGCTTAGCAACAATATAATTAATTCCTTCAACAATAGTATTGCTTACTGCAAACAGGCTCCAAACAAAGAATTTTGATAACAAAATAATGAATTGATGCATAATTCCAATTGTAGTTGTAATCTCAATTTTGTTTAAGAGGAACCTGATTTATGTAGAATGTGTGGTCTCCAGCCAGCACTCCATATGATAGCTCCATCCGCTAAGGACTTGTTCCTCCCTTTTGCCATGATATCTCCAGCTCTACGCACAACTAATTGAAATGACATATCAGGCCCAACTTGTACTCAGGTTGACTATTCAGATGATCAACTCTTAAGAAAGAAGCCCGACACTTGTTACACACTTCAAGTGACCCTCAACATACTTACCCTCAGCCTTCAAATACAATTAACTCACTATAATAAGCTCAAACTCCTGAAGGAAGAATAAGTATTTGACCTTTTACACATGAGCTGCTACAGGCATCCTCGGTACTGACATGCGCATAGCAGCCAGGGTGCATCCCAATTATTGTTGTGACACAGACATCACCAAGAATGATTGCTCCCACGAGGTCAATGCATTACACGCTGCACACTGTCACAACAACATGCATCGATTTCCAATCGTACATTCGATGCACCCAACAACATTTAACCAAATCACGTTGCATGGGAGGGTCCGACTGCTCCAATTAGCTGACGGTTCTGTCAGAGTAGAACCATGAATCATAAGCGCTAGATGTGGCATGTGGATATTTTGTCTTCATACCATACGGGAACAGAGTCGAACAACTTCACATGCACACTCAATTCAAATCTACTCACTGCTATCGATCTGTTCTCCCTAGCCTTCATACCATAGTGGCAGCAAGCTTATTCTTGAGTACACGAACCCAAACACGTTGCTGAGTGATAGCCCAATCTCACACTTGCAGTGGTCACGTAATAAATTTATCAACTCAGTTTCCACCCGTAATATTGTGCCCAGTGACTCCACGGGGCTACTAGCTCAATATTTCAACCTTCGTTGTCTTCTGACAACATAATTACTACTTGACGGAGTTCTTATGTGATTAATTGATTACCAGACAACGCAACAATCCCTTTGAAATTGGTCACGCCACAATGATGATCTCTTGGATGAATCGCAGAAGGTGATTGCCATTGATGTTCTAAGCATCTCGACCCAATCCTAGCCACGATTCTGCAAACAACTACAGTTACAGGGAAATGAAGCAAGGCAAGGAGAATGCGGCCTGTTCACAATCGACTTGTCTGCATGCCTTTCAAAACAATGCGGCCAATTTAATGCTCATGGCCTTATGAAATATGAGTGGGCTCCTTGCTGATCTTTTCCATGATAGTCAACCGCTTTGCGAAAAGGAACCTTGGAGTTGGCCCCCACCTTTTTAAATAATATGCCACGACCACTTTTAGACTTTGGTTCCACCAAACAAACAGTCTCCCAAAAAAAACAAATTCCACGGCACCACAAAGTGTCACAGCGTCATAAAAATTTAAAGAAATTTGTCTCCTACCATGGAAACTCGACTCACAATACTTCTCATTCGTTTGATTACGAGTAATGCTGGTGACAACTTATTTCATGCCGCAAGGACGAATCAAATTAGTCACGGTCTTGCAAAAGACAACAAACATCCGCTCAGAAAAGAAAAGAAAACATGGACATCACTCTGGTTAATGAGTAATCAACTTCCTAGTAATAGTTTGGACAGCTGCTCGCAATCCCTAATACGATCTGTAGTGTCACCGTTGACCTCCACTGATTGGATTGCACTACCCGGACCAATCATCGTTGAGCCTTCAGACTTTTAATTAGTGGCTGCCACACAAAGAAATTCTGTCCTAGAAAGAAAACAACTCAACTCTATGATTTAGCTCTTGGCCTCCACCTCAGAATTATGCCATCGACCTCATGAGAAAGTATGTACCACAATAACTACTCAGTCTTCAGAAAATAACATTAGCTTCAACTCTTTCAAAATCAATCCCACAAACTTAGCTCAAAATCTATTATGCAAATAAACCCAAAACCCTTGAACCATAATGGCAGCAACAAAAAAAGACTGAAAAACTGAACCCGCAGGCTAAGCCAAAATCAAGGCTTTGATACCACTATAATGTCCCAAATCAAAAAAATTTGGAACAAACACTTCATATTAAACTATCATGCATTTACCAGAAGATTGCCATGTAAAACCCAAACCATAAATTTATAGATTGCATAAAATATCCTTAAAAATCACAACACGAGGAACAGTGAGAAAGCAACCAAAATCCAGCTTTATTATATATAGATAGATGCCAATACAATAGCTGGGAATGACCCTCCGGTCTCCAAACTGAAACAGAAAAACAATCACTAAACCTGTGGATTCTGAATGAATCCACCAAGGGGATATGGGTGCTCGCCCAATCTCTCTATATCATGTTGAAGTTTCTAAGTCTACCAGTTAGAAACCCTCTGTGCACTGTACTGATTTATTCCTACCTACTGGTTTCGTTACTTAACAAGTTATTTACAATGTAAATGCTGAAAATAAACACTATTGCATGTTGGACATATTACAGATCATCAACTGAAGGAAAAAGATACAAGCATACAAAATGATACCGTTTTTTTTGGACCGAATTCCCCGGAAAAACCCAATGCGGGAAAACCGGTGCAACTATCTAAGAGTTTTCTTATTAAGCAATTTCAAAGTACAATCTAGGTGCCAAATCTGACTTACCCAACAGAGAATGCCCTTGGCAGTAGTACCTCTCAATCTGAAACAAATGTCTCGGCCGAAACCCCGAATAAACCCTCTGACAGCTCCTCCGCTCCAATCTGCCCCAGAAACCCCAATGTCTTCCTTTCTGCACTGTGTTAGCCTCTCTCTACCCAGTGTTGGCCTTGCGTCACCCTGAATGGGCTTGCGTCAGCCTCAGGAGGCCCTACATCAGCCTTCTAGCCCTCTGCGTCAGCAACGCTGGCCTCTCTGAAGCACTGCGCAACTCCTAGCTGCCTCTGCGTGAGCCCTGGCTCGTTCTGCGTCACTCTCTCTGGCTCCCACGTTGATCTCTTGACACTATCTCTGCCTCTCTGTCTCTCTGTACTCACTACCCCTCAACTACAACTCTGATCACTGATTCTATCTCTCTTAGCAAACCTTGCTCTAGAGAATAGAATGACTGATCATCTGGTGTACTCTCCAAGTGACCCTCAAGCCTCCTCTTATACTTTTCTTGTTGACATATCAACAACCGAGATTAAGTCCCTAATCAACGGCTAAGCTTAGATCTGGCTTGATCGATGTCTCTTGGACCATTCTAACACAATTTTATATTAATTCACATTAATATTTTAATTTTCCGAAGTTTAGACTTGGGGACTCCATTAAAAATATTAATTATTTTAATATTTCTCAAACTGTTTAGAATCTGCCCAAACCCTTTCTGGGTATTGGAAATCTCATGTGCCCCAACCTCTCCACTAGATTTCGTGGCTAGAGCACATCGGATGCTACCACAAATCAACACTCCCTCTTAGCGAGGATTGTGCTCTAGCAATACTCCTCACAAAGTATTACCCTGATCATCCGGAATCGGTCCCTATGCTGATGCTAGGCCTACTGCCCAACATCCTTTGCATTGTTGCATCATATACTACTACCCATGGCCCTGCCACTGCCACTACTGCATCCATATTGCAACTCCCTCTGCATCCGTGCTGCTGCTAGTCCTTTCTCCCAACACTCGATCCGCATTACGACTCCTCTCATCATGCTGCATTGTGCTGCCCACTACTGCACTACAACTCAATTACTGAGAAGTAAGTAACTGATCTCCCAACTTTGACTTCTCTGTTGAGCTAGAGACACCTGCTGATGCTGAAGCTCCTTCTGCCGCTGACAAGTGCTCCCTCTCTGACTTTTGCGCTGCAGCAACAACTCCCTGCATCTGGCACCGTTGCGCACCTCTCTGTGCCATCCTGCACTAGTGCAACACTCCCGTGCCTCTCGTACAGTTGTAGCCTGCTAGCCTCGCGTTGTCCTGGGAATCCTACACTGTAGCTCTCTCTATTGCTCCATCCGCATCCATCTCTACCCACATCAACCAACCCTGCTACTCCTCTTCAGGGCTCCTGTAGCAAGGTCTAATCCAAGAGGCTAGGTACCTCGAGGATCCTGCCCCTCATCGCATGTAGTCCGCCTGACTACAACTCGATGTCTCCCCACTTCCACTCAAGTGGTGCGTGTGCGCTCATGGCATAGTCATCATCTGTCTCCACTTCATTCTCTGCCCTTGTTGGGGCTGCCTTAGTCTCGGAAGACTCTCCTTTACTCTTCTTCCTTGGACACTGGGTCGCATAATGACCCGGCTCCCCACAGTGGAAGCACTTGATCTTGGAGAGATCCTTCTTCTTCCGCTTTTCTTGCTTTCCCTCAAATGCTAGGGCAACATCTTCCTCCTCCTCCTTTTTGACTTTGATCCCCTTACTGTTGCTTCCCACCTTTGTCTGTCGTTTGATCTCTTCTTGACGAAGAGTTGCCCACATCTCATCCCAAGGTGGCAGTGTCCCTCTGCCCAGTATACTCTGGACAAATACCTCCCAATCTTCTGAGACTGCATTCAAGGTTGTCCTCACCATCAATTCCTGATCCAGCGTGGCTCCTATGGAAGTCAACTGATCTTGGATCTCAGTCAATCCTCCGAGGAAGGTGTCAATCGGTTCTCCCTTCTTCATCTAATGTGACCTCATCTGATTTTCTAGTAACATCCTTCTCTGCACAGAAGTATGCTGGTACAATTTCTTTAGGGCCTCCACATCTCATTTTTTGTTTCCTTCTCAGCAATGTGTGGTACTACATGGTCCTTGACCCCGTCAAGGATGATGTTCTTGGCCCTCGCCATTGCCTCCTCGTACTTGTTGTTCTCAGCTAGGTCGACTAGGATAGCTATCGTCCTCAAGGCGAAGTGCTTGACACGATTTTTGTCAAGTATAGATAAGATTCTGGCCTTCCAGACTATGAAGTTTGAGGCTCCATCCAATCTGTCCTGGTCTCTTACTCTGTGTAGTGCCATGTTTCTCTTCTACTTCCCTCCTAGAAGTTCTCGATGTGATTCCCTCTGAGCCTCGATTTCCCTCCTAGAAATCCTTCTGCCGATGTCGAGATGCCCCCTACTCTGATCGTCTGTACAACTACACTATTGATCCAGATTTATCGGCCAGAAACCCTCGGTAGCAACTACCTCCTCCTTGGCCTTGCCCTGTCAGGTATTGTTCTAACTACAATACCACACCAGCTCCACTCTGCAACTTTCCCACAGCCTCCTAAACCCCATTAACCTGAAGGTGAGAGCTCCTAGGTTTTACGCAATCCTGGCACCAACAACTCGGCCTCCTCAGCCAACTGCATCACAACCCTCTGGCCCTCTGCATGGCTCTACGTGAGCCTCCCTTTGCCTCCCTTGGCCTTTGCGGTGCCTCTTCCTGGCTCACCCTTGATGACGCAAGCACTGCGTCATCCTTCCCTTGTTGCTGCTCTGCTAGGAATAACTTTTGTCACTCAGGACAGTTGTTTTCTGTTGCTATTTCTCCGTGCGGTTGATGACCTCAGTTCTCCTGTGATCTGCAACCACACTTTGATACCATGTTAAAGTTTCTAAGTCTACCAGTTAGAAACCCTCCATGCACTTTACTGATTTATTCCTACCTACTTGTTCTGTTACTTAACAAGTTATTTACAATGTAAATACTGAAGAAAACACTAGTGCATGCTCAACATATTATAGATCATCAAATGAAGGAAACAGATACAAGCACACAAAATGACACCATTATTTTTGGACCAATGTCCTGGCAAAAACCCAATGCGAGAAAACCGATGCAACTATCTAAGGGTTTTCTTATTAAGCAATTTCATAGTACAATCTAGGTGCCAAATCCGGCTTCCCCAACATAGAATGCCCCTGACAATAGTACCTCTCAATCTGAGACAAATGTCCTGGCGCTAAAACCCCGGATAAACCCTCTAGCAGCTCCTCAGCTCCAATCTGCCCTAGAAACCCCAAAGTTTGCCTTTCTGGACTGCGTCAGCCTCTCTCTGCCCAATGCTGGCCCTGCATCACCTGAATGGGCCTGCGTCAGCCTCAGGATGCCCTACGCCAGCCTTTTGGCCCTCTGCGTCAGCAACGCTGGCCTCTCTAAAGCACTGCGCAATTCCTGGCTACCTCTGCGTGGCCCTGCGTGAGCTCTGACTGGTTCTACGTCACTCTCTCTGGCTCCTGCGCTTATCTCCTGACACTATCTCTGCCTCTCTGTCTCTCTGTACTCACTGCCCCTCAACTGCAACTCCAAACACTAATTCTATCTCTCTTAGCAAACCCCACTCTAGAAAATAGAATGATTGATCATCTGGTGTACTCTCCAAGTGACCCTCAAGCCTCCTCTTATACTTTTCTCGTTGACATATCAATGCCCGAGATTAAGTCCCTAATCAACGGCTAAAATTAGATCTGGCTTGATCCATGTCTTTTTTACTATTCTAACACAGTTTTATATTAATCCACATTAATATTTTAATTTCCCTAAGTTTATACTCAGGGACTCCATTAAAAATATTAATTATTTTAATATTTTTCAAACTGTTTAGAATTTGCCCAACCCCTTTTTGGGTATTGGAGATCTCATGTGCCCCAACCTCTCCACCAAATTTCGTGGTTAGAACACATCCGATGCTACCCCAAATAAACATATCACCCAAGGGTTTTCGTCTTGGGGCTACCAATGGAGTAGAGAACCAGGTCCTCAACCTCTCATACAAGAAACAATATCAAAACCAAGATGTCCCAAATGATCTCCTCCTCCTCTTTTTATAGATGTGATGGATAGATCTCCAAACCTCTAGAAGCATCTTATTTTATTATTTTATTATTGAAGCTTCTCCATTGACTTTACCTTAAGTGACCCCTTTTATTTTATATTATTTTACTTAAGTCACTTTTGGTCCATTTCCTCTAATTAATTATTTTTCCTTAATTAAATGACTAATTAAAGTCATTTTTAACTAAGGAAAATGGCAAATCGCCCACCATACTATCTTCGGCCACTGGAAGTCACTTCTCAGCATCCCATCCGATAGATCTTCTCGTTCTAGTTCTAACGAGGTATTATAATGAGGTGTTCCATCAATTAATCTCCCCGGAATGCCACCTCGAGCATAATTAATTAATTTATGCCAATAATAACCTCAATTTATGGGAATTATCAGAAAAACATGGAACCAAAAACAAGATGTGCGGAACTTCTCATGATGATGAATATGCCAAAAGAATGTCATCGGACCCCATGAAAACTCCTCAAAACTCCATCGAAACCCCGATGACATAAACTTGCTCCACTGACCTAGGCATCCCCTGCCCTGGAAATCCACCCTGGTTGTACTATGGAGAAAAATAAAAATGGGGACATTACAGATTTCCTCAAAAGATTGACTTTGACTTAACTACCAAGGCCCAAATATCCAAAATCTCTTGAAATTTTCAATATTCCCTTGGTCGGGGACCTCCAAAAATTAATTTCTCTAGGACCCACGAATTTTTAATTTGGAGAATAAATTTTTCTTAGGACTTAAAATTAATTAAATTTCTGGCTTATGATTTTAATTTATTTTTGCCAGAAATTTAATTAATTGACTCATGGAGGGATTAATAATTTTTCCAACCCTCAAATAATTTAGCCATGATGTCTAAATACAAGGGACCATGTGCTAAAATATTTTTTATATCAAGATATTACAATTTAATACATGAAGGGGGAACACCTGTTTATCATAGACCCTCAATGATTTACCTAATTCCGTGACTCAAATATGATCTAGTAGACCCAATGATTTGTAGTAAAATAATTTAGTCAATTAGTTAAAATTATTCCCAACTCACTTTACAGAAGACTCGACTAGTACACTAGGACTTACCCAAGATCTTAATGACAAAATCCACCCTAGCTTTGGGGTGAGGTTGAAGGAAAAAATGTTGGCGATCATCCATTTTTAGAAACACACATGAATTGGTGAAATGAAAAATCTCCTAGGATAGAAATCGTCATCAAAAAAGTAGGATTAACTAAGTTGTTACATACATAGACAGTCTTACTAGGATCATTTACATTAAAACTTGCATAATGGATTTACAACTTTTACAAAATGATGACTGAAGATGATGATGAAATCTGGATAATATCACTATTCGATCATGATGGAATCTTCTTGCGAAAATGTACATTGCTATAGGGTAGTTGACGCGGAGTGGTCAACACTACTTTCAGGGATGATGACTTGTTGCACAGGTTCACTGGGACCTTCTTCTTCATGATTTGAATCCTCTTCCTCCCTAGTGCATTATTCAAATATTGGAAGTTCATCATCAGAGTCAATCGAGAGGTCCTTTGATTTCTTGAATGCAATACTCTCATCAAAGATTACACCTCAACCTACTTCTATTCAGTGCAGTTCCTTTATGTAGATACTATATGCCTTTGAAGTGTTATTATAGCCAACAAATATTCTCTTTATGCTTGTAGGATCCAACTTCTTTCTCTTATCTTTCGAAATGTGAATGTAGATAGGACAACCAAATATTTGAAGATGTTCTACACTTGGTTTCTTCCCAGTGAATGCTTCTTCAAGAGTCATGTTGTCTAGTGATCTGTGAGGACATTGATTTTGAATGTAGACAATAGGTTTTTTTGCTTCACCCCACATAAATTTTGGCAAGTCTTGATCATGTAACATGGCCCTAACACTTTCCTCAATCAAGCAATTATTTCATTCTGCTACTCCATTTTTCTCTAGATTATAAGGAACTATCAACTCCCTCTTAATTCCAACCTCCTTATAGAAAGCTATGAGCTCCTTTGAAGTGTATTGTCATCCATTATCAGATCATAATATCTTTATCCTTCTTTCTGTAAGATTTTCTACCTCTACTTTGAATTCTTGAAAATTTTCAAATACTTCATCCTTGAACTTCAACAAATAGATGCAAGTTTTTCTTGAGTGGTCATTAGTGAATGTTACATAATATAGATGACCTCCAAGAGACTTTGTAGACATAGGACCACAGACATCAGAGTGAATGAGATCCAGGATTTCCTTTGATCTTAAAGCATTGCTTCCAAATGGTTTCTTAACATTTTTCCCTAATGCACATCCCTTGCACACTCCTTCATGACCCTCCTTGAGTTCAGGGATGCCATTCACCATTGAATTTAGAGTTGGTAAGATTTTGTAATGAAGGTATCCAAACCTTCGATGCCAAAATTCACATGGACTTACTTCAATGTGAACCAATGCTTGAGAGAGAGGTGTCAGCAACCTTTAGAGTCTTCCTTCACAATTCCCAATGACTTTTGCATTGTTGATGCTAGAGTATTTATCGCATACCACAACCTTTCCATCTATGAAAGCGACTCTATCTCCCTTATCTTCTAGACATGAAATAGCTAGTAAATTCTTTTGCAAACCTGGAACAAATAAAATGTCGTTGAGATGAATGTTTCCTCCATTCCCTTGCTCCAGTGAGGTTGATCCAATTCCTCTTACAGGATAGCTCTTCTTGTCACCAAGTTCAACAAGGTAGGAAAATTTTCCTCTTGATAAGGTCTTTAATTGATTGGCTCACTTGTCATATGTCTAGATGCTCCACTTTCGATTACCCATATATTTTCATGTTCAAACATACATGTAAGTGCTAAGAATAACCCTTTATCCTTTGTAGAAGTCTTGGTCATATGATTCTTGATAGACAATAGGAGATTCCAAAATGCTTTGATGCCTTGCTTGAGATGACTTGCCACCATAGAAAACCACTTCAATGACTTCTTCAATGATGTAGTGATCTTCATCATGCCCTTAGTCAACCTTAGCTTTGATACCATGTTGAGAAATATATAGGACAACAATAAGGATGATTTCTCTTAAACTTGACAACTGCTTGTGATGTATATTTTACTTTTTCTTACTTATTAGCTTCTTCTCTTATTATTATGTTGTTCTTATCATCAAACAGCTACCAAAAACAAGAAGATCAACAATACATAAGAACACAAGATGTAGGATGCAAGTTAGGGCCAAAACCTCTCCACTTGAGAGGAAAACGCACAAACCTCTTCTCTTCTTATAGATTCTTCAAATGACTAATTCCAAGACCTCTAGAATCTAAACCAAGACGAATACCCTTCCAAGACCAAGCAATACCTTCTTGATGATGTGCTTCTTTTATCCAAGTCAAACCCAGTCAAATCTCATCTAGTTTCACGACTTCGACCTCCAGAGACAAAATTCTGGCCTCCAGTGTAGGACTGAAATTTTTGGCCCCTGAATAGTTACTGCTTCCACACATGTGAACAATTTCAAGGCTTCCAAGGCTTCCTTTGACCTTCACTTTGGTTCCTTCTCCTTCTAGGGCTTGTTATTGCACAAACTAGTAGGGGACCTAAAGGGGATCCTTAAAGGGAAAATGGTAGGTCAAGGGCAGCACATGGAGGCTTAGCCCACTATCACCTCAGCTAAGGTTCCCTTCTATTTACGGACTTTCACCGATGGGAGTAGACTCGGTATACTGTGGAGTCATCAATGAATGGTAAGTCAATGAAATGATGTGGAGTGACCCAAATAACCCCTTTTCCTGGAAGAGTTAAATGTATAGAGCTTGCTTGCTTTTTAAGCAAGGTACAATGTCTTCTAGGGAAAGGTAAGGAGGATTTGAGGGTTAGGTTTATGGGATATGAATTATGAAGGAATTTCCCAATCCCTAAAATCCTTATTGAAATTGATATCCCAGATGGTTCCTGAAGAATTGTACTTTCAAAGGAATGGGACCACACAGGACCAAGTGGGCCTAGTCTTGAGTAAGGGAGATTCGAGAAGAGTATGGCAACCAAAGATTACCCCTAGCCTGGACAAGGTATGGAAATGGATCAAAGAAAGAATATCGACTTAAGGGTTTGAATTGATCCAATAAGGTACTATCCCTTGGGGATGATAGGGTAAATTTTGATCCTGATGCTAGGGCTTGCCTTTTCTCACAACTCCACCATCGGAATGGCCTCAAATTTGGAGGAGGTCTAGAGGAAACACCAACGTAGGAGACTTTAAGAGATCAAACTTTTTGGATGGGTAGTTTGCCAGGAAAACGATGCCCTAAGTGACCCAACTTGGCTAGACCTGGGGAAAGGTGAAAAATATGTGATTTTAGGTGACCGCCTCTTGGTAGACCAGTGCCTTAGTCTTGGGAGAATAGAGTCTATGATGAATATGAGTGAGGAGCTTTGGTTCTTGGTCAAGGAGGACTCAAGACTACTTCGCTGGCCTTTTAGGTCAAAGAGAAGCAATCTTGCATCTTTTATACTTCGATGCACAAAGGAGATGGCTTATCAAGGTCAACTCGTTAATGGAATTACCCCTAGGAGATTTCATTCACATTACATGTCCCATACATTGAGAGGTGCTATAATAGAGACAAACTTCCGCAATTTAAAGCAATAAATGCATGCAACAATTAGACCTAAAAATAGTGAAAATCCCAGTCCAATGTATATGACAAAGTAAAACAAGAATAACATTAAAATCATGTACTTACATGTAATAGAATATATCCAACCATCCACAATTGACAAGAGAGAAGCTCCAAGATAAGATAGACCAATATTCAGGGATCAAAATCCATCCATAAAGCTCCACTTCATCCTCTAGAAAAAGTGCGAAATTCTAAAGAGAGAGAAAAGATGCAATCTAAAGTGATGATGAGAAAATGAACTCATCTTACTTGTATTTATACACAAATTAGGAGTTCGAATTAGCCTCCTTGGCCTACATATGCCCCAAAAATAAAATAATGTTCTAATAATTCAACTTTTGGTGACAAACCCAACAAACTAGCTCATAAATGAAAGAATAAGCCTCTCAAGAGGTCAAATAATAATCTATGCATGTCGCAGGGCCCTCTAAGAGACCTAATGAGGTCTGTGGGAGCCAAAATGAAGAGTAGGACCCTCAAAAGCAGTGGACAAAGGGTTGGCCCCTTGTAATAACCTGTGGTGCTCCAAATGGGATGTGGGGGAACACAAGTGTCTTCATGGGTCTCCAAACAAATCGGAGGTGCTTGTAGATCGCCTTCAAGGGCTAGGATGATGGTGTAGGTGATGCCACATCATCACGCAAGTCCTGGATCATCTGCTAAGTGTATGGTGCAAATCTGGGGCTAACTGGGCATGATGGATCAAGTGCATCTTCCTCATCTAATGAGTGAACCATGAGCAATCTCTGAATGGCTATGGGGGTCCATGGAGTGTTCTCTGCTATTGTGGAGGCCCATGGCTCTCAACGCACACCGTACATGTGCCGATGTAGCCCTCTGGAGGATTAAGACCCCGTATAGGGAGACCAAACCCAAAATGGAGACCATTTGCAATCCTGCATAAGATCCAATGTGTCCCCTATCCTTCTAGTACAACAAGCCATTAGATAAATCGAGTAAATGATCTTACCCATCATGGACCATAGGTGGGGACTTCATAATGGCACGCTCTTCGATAATGGACTTCGAGATGTGCCAGTGTCTCCTAAACGCCAAATGGAGTTGACAAGTTTTCTTATTAGGTGGTTTCTACTTCTAAAGGGAATAATATAGTCAAGGTACATCCTTCAAGAGGTGGTGGCATGTGACAGATAGGTGAATGAAGTAGGGGATGAGAAGGGGCAACCTTGTGTCACATGCTGGGGTACAAAGGTAGCGAATAGGAGGGAAGCCCACACACTTGGGTTTATAATTATGGGAGGGAGTAATCATGGTATATGAAGTGCCCTGACCTTGATTTTTTCACCCTTCTTTATATGCCTTTTGCCATTTTATGATTTTTCTTTGATTAACTGCTCAAGGCTCAAGGGGTAAGAGTATGATGTATAAGATATAGCAGTGAATATCCCCTTTTAAGGTAGGGTGGTTCATTGCTCATTAGGGGTTGGGACAATCATGGGTTCCTATATAATGAAGGAGGTTTATAGAACCTGTAGGAACTAGGTTGATGGCCATGATGATGAAGTAGAGCTCATGTATTGGCTTTTGCCCATGTGATAAATGTGTTTGTCTCGGTCATCTTTTGCATTTTGTGGTACATTTTCCTGTTGAATGTGGCCAAATATGCTTTTCTCTTTATTTTTAGCTGCATCAACCTCCGAGCTTCTTTCCAGGCCATGACCCGAGGTGTAGGCAAGGGGAAGGGGCAAGCTAGCCCTATGTGAACCCATTAGAGGAATGTGGACTCAGGTGAGAGAAATGATGAATGGAGAAATAATGAGTGGAAAGAGGCTAATATAAGCACATAAGGGAGTGGGACCATGCAACCAAAATCAGGGTTCCCATGAAATACCATACCTAAAGCCAAATGGTCAATAAAAGAGATCCCATGGGACTAGAATCCAAGATTAATACCAAAAAAGCGTCTAGGGGACGAGCACAGACCTAGCCCATTCTTTCCACCGAAACCCCCCATTAGTCCATGCCTAGAAGTGTCCATGATAAGAAAACTACAATACTCAATTTCCAAATGACAAAGCATACCTTTGTGAAAATTCCTACACTCGAAAGGAACCCCTACTGTAGCATATCTAAATCTACTTCACCTACTTGATTTTTAATATACATTAACCAAGTTATTCTTCTGAATACTAAAGCAAATTACTTTTGCAGCCTACACTAATTAAATATTTGATCTCATGAAACAGAAAACAGAGCAAAGAATAAGATACATAGGAACACTTTTGTTGGACACAATAGTCCCCAGAAAAACCCAATGCGGAAAACCGGTGCAGCAATTCTGAGGGTTTATTATTATGCAGGAGAAATATCTAAATACATATCTAGGATGCTCATCTAGCAATCCTTTACAGAGAAAACACTGACGGAAAATCTAAGTGAATTTAACCTAACTTCACCCGGCAAAATTCCAGCTGATCCGGCACAAGACTGGCTAACCCCGACTATTTTTGCGTTGGCTTTGTGTCAGCCCTGCGTCACCTTCTCTACCCTCTACATCATCTCTCCCAGTTGTTCCGGCAGTTTCGATTATTCCAACAGTTCTAGATTCTGTGTGACAAGCAACTTCTCTGTGTCAACTCTCTCGGCTACTGCGTTGCCTCTCCGTTAGCTCTCTCGGTAGTTTCGGTTATTCCAGCAATTCAGATTCTGTGTGACAAACAGTGTTTCTGCGTTAGCTCTCCCGACCATTGCTCTGCCTCTCTACAAGCTCTATATGCCTCTCTGTTCTATATTTTCCGAAAATTCCTTCGAGATTCTCTCTGCCCCTCAGTTGCAAGATCTCCCTAATCGATTTTCCTCCTGAGAACTTCTCACCTCAGAAAATCGATTTCCTCAATCTCTCTGTGTTTTTACAAATGAACCCCAAGCCTCCATTTTATACTTTTCCTATTGAGTGTTCAACAACCGATATTAAGTCTTTAATCAACAGCTAAGATTAAAACATGACTTGATCCGCCTTATAGATCATTCTTACCTATATTTTGATTAATACCCATTAATATTTTAATTTCCCTAAGTTTAGACTTAGGAACCCCATTAAAAATATTAATTATTCTAATAAAATACAATCTGGGTGGAATTTCACCAAACGGTTTCTGGGTTCTTTAGAACTCATGTGCCTTAGCCTCTCCACCAATTTTCAAGGCTAAAGCACTTCCGATGCTACCAAAAACTAACACTTTCTCTTAGTGAGGAAAGTGCTCTAGCAACAATGTCCACCTGCATGCTGCTCTGTTTCTGAAGCACCTTCTTTCTGCACTGTTGCTGCCACCAACATTGTGTTAAGTTGCTACTGTACTGTTGCCCATGACACTGCCACTGCCACTGTTGCATCTATACTACATCTCCCTCTCAAACGCTGCATATGCTATGTTGCTAGCACTGCCACTGCTAACACTACATCCGTACTACAATTCAGTTGTTGAGAGAAGCAACTCAAAAACATCCAAAATTAATTGAACATAATTGTGTTCAGCGTAATACCATGAATGTTGGAATCTAACTGTTACTAGTCTCTGACCCTCTGAATCTTCTATGTTGCGGCTAACTTCTACATTGTGCTAATTGCACTGCTGCCAACCTTGCTTTGTGCTAATCAGTCTTTCATCCCAAGCTACTACATCTGTCCTCCAAACAATCCACTGCATCATTTGACATTAATTCTATCTCACTACTGCTGAAACTTGAGATCTCATAGCAAGGAATTGATCCAAGAGGTGGACTCCTCAAGGACCCTGCCCACATGTAGTCTTCCCGACTATAGCTCAATATCGCCCCATCTTCCTCTTGGAGATGCGTGGGCACTCATGGCAAACTCATCCTCATCTATCTTCGTGGCTACAACCTTTGGATCATGCTTCTCGTCCTTATCCTTTTGCTTCAAAGGACACTGAGATGCAAAGTGACCCATCTCGCCACATCTGAAACATTTCACCTTCGAAATGTCCTTCTACTACTTCTGCTTCTGCTGTCCCTTCCCTTTGATGCTAGAGCTACGTTTTCCTCTTCCTCCTTCGTCTTTGTGCCACTCCCACTGCTGCCATTGAGGTTGACCTTCAATAAGTCCCTCCTTAACTCCTCCTGTTGAAGAGCCACCCACATCTCTTCCCATGAAGGTAGTTTTTCTCTGCCCAATATGCCTTGGATGAAAACTTGCCATTCATCCGAGACTCCATTCAAGGCTATCCTCACCATTGCAGTTGGCTGAGAAATGGACCCCATTGCAACAAGCTGGTCCCTAGTGTCTTGAAGACGCTGAAGATAGAGATTCATCCCTTCTCCTTTCTGCATCAAGGTCTGCTACAACTTCTACTCCAAATACATCTTCCATTGTTCGAAAGAGCCTTCATACAGGGAAGACAAGACTTCCCACATCTCTTGGGCTGTATCCTTGCCCTACAACTGTGAGACCACATGATCTCGAACTCCATCGAGAATGAGCCTCTTTGCCTTCCCTTGCTCGGCCTTGTACTTTTTCTTTTGATCATTGTCAGCAGAAACAACTACAACACTATTGATGTAGGCCTCTAGATCATATTCCTCTAGAGCAACTAAGATTCTGGTTTTCCATATGACATAGTTGGAAGCTCCTTCCAACCTACCCTCATCTCTGAGCCCATGCGATTCCATTTCACCCAAATGTCGAACTTACTCCTCTAGTCACTGCTTAGCACTGCTCAGCTGCTCAGCAAGAGAAATTTGAACTTTCTAGCATAAAGTTCTCTGAGGAGAAAATTCCCCTTCTACGTGTCTTCGTTCTTTTCCAACGAATTTCTGCCCCAATAGAAACTGCATGTTTCAAGCACTACATTGAGGCTTTGCATCACTACCTTTGCCTCTGCAAACTCACGAACTGGGAATCGTACCTCTCTATCGTCTCACTCAGAGAGAGATTTCCTCGGATCTGCTTCCTGGCAAGGATTACACAATCCCTTTAAGGGGATTCGAATTGCTTCCAAGTACAACTTTCACCCTCACTGCTCAACATTTAATCTGCTCTTCCTGTTTCCAAATCAACGCTCTGATACCATGTGAAAATTCCTACACTCGGAAGGAACCCCTACTGTAGCAAATCTGAATCTACTTCACCTACTTGATTTTTAATATACATTAACCAAACTTGTCAGAATAATTTCGGCAAAATCACATAAAAAATCATTTGTCGACGCGTTTCGAACCAACCAGTGTGGTTCATCGTCAGGACAAGTTGAAGATCCAATCTGAGCGATAAGTTAAATAGGGACAGCAGGCCATTCCAACAGCTAAATTTTATTGAGTAACAGATAAACAGGACCTCTAACGGCTAGGTTTGACCAGGCCCAAGGGGAGGGACCCAAATTTTATTTAATTATTTTATTTAT
>APFE030146595.1:87178-101032 GCA_000404065.3 Pinus taeda
CGTACGGGCACTTTTCCATTTCGGGAAACGTGCCCGTACGGCCGGAAACGCGTTTCCAGGCCGTACGATACGCCGAAACGCGTTTCCGTTTCGTTTCCGGGCAGAAACGCCCTCTGTACCTGCGTTTCCTGCAACTTAGTGTAGAGGTATGCGTATTGGCCCAAGATGCAAGAGCAGGTAGCTAGGTTCATAAAAGGATGCATGCTTTGCTGTACCAACAAGCCTAGCAACATGAAATAGGGTTTGTATCATCCCTTACCTGTACCTACTAGTCCTTGGGAAAGAATTCCATGGACTTTGTGGGAGGCTTACCAACAACCAAGAGGGGACATGACTACGTGTTTGTGGTGGTTGACAGGTTCAGCAACATGTGTGTTCTGATGCCCTATAAAAAGACCATCAATGGACAAGAAGCAACAAACTTGTTCTTAGTACAGGTATGGGTGCACTTTGGGATACCAAGGAGCATCATTCCAGATAGGGACACAAGATCTCTCGGTGCATTATGGACTACATTGTGGGAGAAGATGGACACAAAGTTGAAGATAAAGAATTCCATGCACAGACAAATGGGCTAACAAAAGTAGTCAACATGACTTTGGTGCAACTTCTAAGGGGATACAACCAGAAGCATCCAAAGACCTGGGATGAAAATATGGTATATATACAACATTCTTATAATAGAGAAGTCCACACTTCTACAGGAAAGTCACAAGTTGAGACTTGTTTCGGATATTTGCCACCTTCAACTTTGGATATTACATATGGGCAGCAAGGAGGAGTGAGGGAAGATCTTACAAGAGATGCTTTGAAGGCTGAAAATTTTATAGAAAAGATCAAACTGATCCATCTACAAGTACAGGAAACATTGCAGAAGTCACAAGAGAAGTATAAGGCCAGGCATGATCAACAAAGAACAGAGAAATCATTCAAGGTGGAAGACAGAGGATGGCTACAGTTGAACAAGGAGAGGTTGTAGGGGCCTGGTAAGAAAATCAATGCTCTAAGGCATGGTCCCTTTGAGATACTGAAAAATGTGGGTGATAATCCTATCGATTCAATTTACCATCATATATGCGCATTTACTCAGTTGTGAATGTAGAGAATTTGAAACTCTATGAGCCTTCCATGCTAGATCAAGAAGAGGAACATGTCCTACCTTTTGTGGAGGACTTGGCACCAGATGCTTAGGCAGAGTTGATAGAAGATACAATTTTGTAGAAGAGGTCCAGAACTACAAGACAGGGGCAGAATGACCTTTGACAGATTGGGTTGAAGGGACAACTTCCAGGCAAAGCTAAATGGTACACCAGAGAGAAGGTGGAGGAGAAATTTCCTCACCTCATTCACTAAAAGATTTTGGGAACCAAAAGCCTCCCAAAATGGGGAGGTGTGATCCGAATTGGATCATTATATTGTTTGTCATCCATCTTGATGCATTTGGAATGGAAAAAGTGGAGGAACCAACTCACGGGATTGTTTTTCCCTTTGGGACACAGTTTGGCGAAATACGCTCTGAAACCTTACAGGAGCGCTTTGAGGCATCAAACGACGTTTTTCAGAGGTAAAAATTTGTCGCATTAACGCGACACCCTTTCATGCTATTCTACAGACAAAGGCCTTTCCAATGACGCAAGAAGCGCATCAATGTATGTATGCAAAAATTATGTCACTCAAAAGTTGAAATTCTTGTTTTCACACCTATAGTTCTGGAGGATGCGATGTCAACCCCCCATTATTCATGGAAAATGGGCTAGCCACATGTTTTTGAAGTAAAAGCCTCTAAAATATTTGATTTTGTAACTCTAGTTAAGAGTTGATGTAGTCAAACTTAACCACTAATAGGCTATCGGGTTGTGTTATAATCGGGCCACTAGGAGGAAGAGGCATTCCATTCTTTTGAATGCATTTTCTTCCATAGTTGAGCAAAGATAGCCATGAGAGATAGGAGATAGACCACACAAAGGATATGTGCAATGTAGCAGCCCATGGGCCATAGGCATTACTTCTTTGTACCTGCAGCCATATTTCTAGACAGAGAAAGAGAGTGAAGCGGCCTCACTTTCCAGTTGGGTTTTCTCCCGAAAGGGTTTCCTGAGAGCATATCTTGTGTTCTGTATCTGTGTGTGTGCTTATTTTATCGTTCTCTACTTTTCTACATAATTTCAATTTGCATGCACGCACTAACTACAGTTAAATCCATAGATCTTAAAGTTTAATAAACTGTAATAGTGTAGAATTTTCAAAGTTTTAATATAATATTATTAGATCTGTTGTGACGAACTGTCCAATGGAATATCCATGGTAGTTTACTGATCAAGCTTGAGTCATAATGAAATGTATTTATCAAAAGAAAGAAAAATAAATTTTATTATTAAAGAAATTGACTTATTAAAGCATGGGTTCCATGCTTGGGTCAATTGTTTTTATAGGTCAAAGTCTCCATTGAAGACTTCTAAGGTTTATGTCAAGTGTCCTTTTCAATGTCATATGGTAAAGAACCCTTCTTGGGATTTATTTATCAAAGAAGAAATTTATTTTATTGTAAAATAGGTCAATTAGGCCTCTTCCACAAAGTCGGCCAAAACTGGGCAGCAGAATCACTATATAGAGGCAGCAACACGACCTCATTTGTCACTCACACACAACAAGTTCAATCTGCAACTTTTGGGACCTGAAAAAGTGTGAATTTCAAGGAAGAAGAAGAAGAAGGGTAGTGAAGGAGAAGGAGATCTCTTACAACCATAAGAAGTCAAAATTCTCTTTCTATTTCCCACACGTGTAACGCTGTGAAGCTGCTAGAGGGGCTGAAATTATGCAGTTGCTGAGGAGGCCGAAATTCTTAAGTTACAGGTGAAGCTAGGACGAAATTTCTAGGTTGATGCTAGGTTGAAGATGTTGGACAAGAAGAGACTATTGAAGGTTGTTTTATCTCATTGAAAGGCTAACTTGGTGGAGAAGGAAGGTTTGTTGGTTAATGTGAAAATTCCTTAAACTAAGAATTCCTATTGCAACACTGATGATATTTCTCCTACTTGTTAGATTTACATAACCAAGTTATTTGCAGTTTCCTACGACAAACATCGAAGTACATACACTGTAGCCTACAACAATTGAATTATATGTCGAAACAAGAACAGAACAATAGAGAAATATACACACAAATGACACAGTTATTTTTGGACAAATGTCCCCGGAAAAACCAAATGCAGGAAAACTGGTGCAGCAACTCTGAGGGTTCTATTATTATGCAGTAGGTTTCTGAATACAACTCTGGATGCCCTTCCATCAATCCAGTTACTGAGAAATACAACTGGTATAAGAAATTTGTGAGATTACCTCACTCTACCCAACAAGTCACAGTTGATCCGGCAGCTGAACCAACTTGTTCCCAGCTATTTCTGCGCTACCCCTGCGTGGGGCCTGCAACATCCTCTAAGGCTCTGCGTCTGCTCAACTGGGAATCTATTTGCCTTCTGGAGCAATTTCCAGCCCTCCCAACTAGAAATGTCAACTCCCTCAGCAAATTTAGACTTCTGCTTGGAGAACTGCACTGCCTCTGCTTAAGCCCTTCTGGCTCAACGTCAACCTCTCCTAGGTACTGTGCTGCCTACTTCTGGTGTCTCTCTGCCTCTCTATTGCATATCCTGGCTTAGGAGAAGACTTTCCAACCAAACTATCCCTACCCCTCACTGCACAGTCTCACTATCGATATTCTCCAAGGAGCTTCTCTGCTCCAGAAAATCAAACTTCTGAACTCACTCTATGTATCTTCCAAATGGCCCTCAAGCCTCAAATAATCTTCTCGTTGACATTCAATGGCCCAGATCAGAAGCTAATCAATGGCTAAGATCATTTCTGCTTGATCCTCGTCTTCTTCTAGAAGTTACACCCACAGTTAGATTAATAGCCATTAATTATTTTATTTTCCTAAGTTTAGACATAGGGTCCCATTAAAAATAATTAATTATTTTAATAAAACTGTGTCTTAGTGGAATTTCCCAAAACACTTTTTGGGTTCTTTGGAATACATGTGCCCAAGCCTCCCTGCAAAATTTGAGACTTAGAGCACATATGATGCTACCAGAAATCAACACTCTCTCTTAGCGAGGAATGTGCTCTAGCAATGCAACCTGTTGAAGCATCACTCTGTTCTGTAGCATCTCCCTCTACGTTGCTGATGTCTGACATGATGTCCACCAACCACTGCGCAAATGTTGCATCTGTACTGTTGCTGACCCTGCTATTGTCAATACTGCATTCGTACTGCAACTCCCTCTGAATTTCAACATTCGTGTTGTCGCTAGCACTGTCAACTGCCTCTACATTGAAAACTACTACTACTACTGCATCAACAATGGAAAAAACATCCCAAATTACTGAACTAACTGTGTTCAGTATGATACCATGTGAATGTTGGAGCCTGACTGCTGCTAGTCTCTGTGCTGACCCTTTGAATATTCTTTGTTGTTGCTGACCTCTGCTTTGTGCCATCTACACTGCTGCCAACTCTGCTCTATGTTGTTCAGTCTCTGGCGCTCTTAGCCACTGCAACTATCTCTTCAACACTCCTCGACACCATCCGACACTAGTCCATCCTACTACTTCTTATCTGGGCTCCCGTAGCAAGGAATTTATCCAAGAGGTGGGCTCTTCAAGGATCCTGCCCATCTGTAGCTCCTTCAAACTATAGCTCCAAATCAGCCCTCCTCCCTCCTGGAGGTATCTCAGCTGTCATGGTGAAATCCTCATCCTCAAACTTCGCGGGTGCAGCCTTCAGATCATGCTTCTCATCTTTGTCCTTCTTCTTGAGAGGACATTGTGTTGCGTAGTGACCCATCTCACCGCACCTGAAGCACTTTATCTTTAAGACGTCCTTTTTCTACCTCCGATGCTCCTGCTACCCCTTCGATACAAGGGTTGGATTCTCATCCTCCTCCTTGGGTTTTGACCCACTGCTGCTGCTTCTGTCAAGCTTACACTTACCTAAGTCTCTCCTCAACTCCTCTTGCTTGAGAGCTACCCACATCTCATCCCAATTCGACAAAATCACCTTGCCCAGGATACTCTGGACAAAGACTTGCCACTCATCCGAGACAGAATTTAGGGCTAGTCTAACCAACTCGGAATCTTGAGGTGTAGACCCCACAACTAATAACTCATCTCAGGACTCCTGAAGCTTCGTGAGGAATGGATCCAAACGCTCCCCCTTCTACATCTAAGCAGATCTCAGTTTCAGCTCTAAGTACATCTTCCGCTGCTCGGAAAATCCCTGATACAGCGTAGACAATGCATCCCACATCTCCTTAGCAGTCCCTCTATTAGCGATGTGACAAACTACATAATCCTTCACTCCATCGAGGATCATTCCCTTTACCTTTACCTTTACCATTTTTGCATTGTACTTTTTCAACGGACCTTCATCTATTAGCACAGCCACCATGTTGTCGACATGTCTGTAGAGCATCCTCATCTAGAAGGAATGACATTCTTGCCTTCTAGATGACATAGTTGGATGCTCCATCCAACCTATCCTGATCTGTCAAGCCACTGGTTGCCATTTTTGCCACGAAAACTATCGAACTTCTCCTCTATGCTTCTTACTGCTCCTGCTCAGCCAATAAGAGAACGGACTTCTCCACGTAAAATCTTCTGAGGAAAAATTCCCTCACTACGCTTCTCTTCTCTTCTGATGTCTTTTTGCCCAGCAAGACGACTTGCAGAAAAACTGCGTCCCACCAGCTCTTCCCCACGCTGAGGCTTCAACATTGCTCCCTCTGCCAAGGCAAGATTTCGATCTGGAAGCCCTTCTCTCTGTCGACTCACCTAGAGAGAGACTGCCTCGAAATTTAGCCCTCCGGCTAGAACTGCGCAAACCCCTCTGGGGATTCGAACTGCTGCCTCCAGCAGCTTTTTCAACCTCCTTTTCTGCTCAGCACTGGGTTCTCTGGCATTGTTCTTGTTTCACTTGCACTTGCTCTGATACCAGTGAAAATTCCTTAAACAGGGAATTCCTACTGCAACATTGATGATATTTATCCTACTTGTTAGATTCACATAACCAAGTTATTTGTAGTTTCTTATGACAAACATTGAAATACATACACTGTAGCCTACACCAATTGAATTATATTTTGAAATAAGAACAAAACAATAGAGAAAGATACATCCATTGCAAGAAAATCGGTGCAACAACTCTGAGGGTTTTATCATTATGCAGTAGTTTTCTAAATACGACTCTAGATGCCCTTCTGGCAATCCAGTTACAAAGAAATACAACTGGCAGAAGAAATTTGTGAGATTACCTCACTCTACTCGACAAGTTCCGGTAGATCCAGTCGCTGAACCAATGTTTACCCGACTATTTCTATGCTACCCCTGTGTGGGCCCTGCGTCAGCCTCTAAGGCTCTATGTCTTCTCAACTGGGAATCGATTTGCCTTCTGGAGCAATTTCTAGCCCTCCTTTCTCAGAAATGTCAGCTCCCTCAGCAAATTCAAACTTCTGCTTGGAGAACTGTGTTGCCTCTACGTGAGCCCTTCTGGCTCAGCGTCAACCTCTCCTGGGTATTGCGCTGCCTCCTTCTAGTGTCTCTCTGCTCTCTGTTGCATATCCTAGCTTAGGAGAAGAATCTCCAACCAAACTATCCTTGCCCCTCACTGCACAAGCTCACTACCGATATTCTCCTAACAAATGCTCTGCTTCCAAAAATCGAACTTTTGAACTCACTCTGTGTATCTTCCAAATGACCCTCAAGCCTTCTTAAATAATCTTATCGTTGACATTCAATGGCCCAGATTAAAAGCTAATCAATGGCTAAGATCATTTATGCTTGATCCTCGTCTTCTTCTAGAAGTTGCACCCACAGTTAAATTAATACCCATTAATTATTTTATTTTCCTAAGTTTAGACTTAGGGTCCCATTAAAAATAATTAATTATTTTAATAAAACTGTTTCTGGGTGGAATTTCCCAAAAAGCTTTCTAGGTTCTTTGGAATACATGTGCTCAATCCTCCCTGCAAAATTTGAGACTTAAGAGCACATCCGATGCTACCAGAAATCAACAATTAAGGTCTTGGTTGTCTCACTGTCATATGAATCTACTGAAGAAAGAGTTCTTGACTGAGCTTTCCCCTATATAGGGGATTTGCCCTAGTTGTGTGCCTACATCTGATGTCCTTGGTCTTCGTGTTTTGGTTTCGGTAATTGCTTGATGAACTAAGATAAAAGAAGAACATAAGAAAGATAATAATAACTCAGAGAAATCACAACTAATTATCAACAAGAGAAAATCTTTCTGCCTTTCCGATTTTCCAACATGGTATCAGAGCTAAGGTGAATAAGGAAGAAAAAGGCAGCCTGAATATCTACTAAAAGGAGAATAAGGAGAATAAGGAGTCTTAAGAAGTTGAATAGGGGTCATCAAGAAAAGGGATCATATAAGGGTATAAGCCTACTATCTACAAGAACTATGTCTAACTCAATGAAGGGAGAAAACAAACTAGAAGGAGCCTCCAACTGCAAGGCATGGAAAAAGAGGATAGATCTCATCCTCGAGAAGAATAAAGTTTTGGATCTAGTTCAAGGAAATATCAAGAAACCTATAGATGAATCAAGTGAATCAGAGAAAGCAAAGTTCAGAGAAACCAAAATATTGGCCATGAACCTTTTAGTGGATGTACTAAAGGACAACCTCGTTCCATATATATCCAACATAGATTCTGCTCAAGAAATGTATAAGGCTCTATCCAAATTATTCACAATCAAGAACATTGGTCAAATTGCAAGCCTCGAGAATGAATTAATAACTATGAAGATTTCGAAAGACGATACTGTGGCATCCTTCTTTATAAGAATATCTAGAATCAGAGATGAACTCCAGACAATAGATGAAATTGTACCACAAAAAGAGCTCGTGTTTATTGCCCTTCTAGGACTACCAACATTGTGGAATGCCTTTGCATCAGGAATCAACAGTTGGAAGGATACTCCAACATTCAAACAAATGTGGAATGCTTGTAGTCAAGAAGAAGTGAAAATATCATTAGTAAGCACCAAGAAGGAGAATGAAGAGGAAAACATCTCAAATGCCTATTCTGCTCATCACAAGAAAAAGGGAACCTTCAAAAAGTACAAAGACCAAAAGAAGAAAGTAGACCTATCAAAGATCGAATGTTACAATTGTCACAATATGGGTCACTACAAAAGTCATTGTCCAAAGAGTCCAAAGAATAAAAGGAGAGATAGGGATCAAGCAAATATTGTCGATGAAGCACCACCTAAGAAGAGCAACACTGAAGAATTGGAAGTCAATGACTTACACTACTACGTCGTCTCTCTCTCTCTTAGCCCTCTTAGTCTTCTACATAAGTTTTGAATTATTTTTCTTTTATGTTTTGATTTCTAGAACTTGTAGGTCTAACATGTCTTGTTAGAACATTTTTGAATTGTTTTAATAAAGTTATAGGTAGCACTCACCATTTTACCAAAGATAAGTATCTTACTCCAGGTATTATCTTTTATGTTTGTTTTCCTCTCTTATCAAGATGTGTTTGGATTATATGCTAATAACCTTTTATATTTTCCATGTTAGGAAAGCATAATGAATACTCAAGAGTTATGGAGGAGACTTCAAAGGATAGACTTGATGTAATGTCCCTTCATAAATTATTTTGGAATAGGATTAATCTCTACATTTTGAGGCCAATTTTGGAGGTGATGGAGCCCATTTGATTTTATTAGGAAGCTCGACTTAGTAGAAGTGATTTCCATGTGGTTAAGTTATACGTGGGGGCCACCCACACTAAGAGAATATGCATTCCCTAGTTCTATTTGCATGGAGGGAAAATCAATGGTTGAGTGAGGGACCCGCGATGGAGGGAAAATAGAGGGAAAAGTTCTCCACAAAATCTATATAAGGAAGGCAACTCTCTTCATTTCATCATCTTTTGACATATTGAACTCAATCTTAGTTGCTTGAGCTGCTTAGCTGGGTTACTATGTTGTTTAGTACACGAGTGTCTCCGATCGGAGATCTCAACCCTTGCTTTAGTGAACTTCTAGTGCCAACTCTAGGAGGGAGTTCTTCTTCATCTCAGTTCGTAGCAAGAGCAGGGAGACGAGTTATAGCAGCAGTGGAAGTAACAACAAGGAGGCCGAGTTACAACTGCAGGGAAAGGAGGAGCAACAAGGTCGAGTTACAGTTGAAGGAAAATAGCAACAAGGAGGCTGAGTTGTAGGAGCAGGGAGAGTAGCATCAGCGCAGACCAGGGAGAGTAACAACAACGCAGAACAGAGAGAGTAACAGCAGCGCAGGGACTACACAACCATAGGAGTGAGCTTTGTTGGGGCAACATAATCCGGGGAATTTGGAGTTAGGGAGCTGGGAGATCATTTGGAGGGCCATTTTAGGAGCATTGCTGCAACTGGATGTGCATAGATTGACAAGATCAGCCACAATAACAAAATTTGTATTTGGAGGAGGGCCAAGCTGTGAAGGGTCAATTTTTGAAGGTTGGAACCAAGAGAAACCCTTTCTAGGTTACTTGAGTTTTTGGTAAGGAGTAGACTTCTAATTTTATAGAATTTTCTGGGCAGATCTGAGGGGTCAAACAAGGGTCCCAACTCAGCCAGCAACTAGAGGAGCTAGGGGGAATTTGGGCCAAAATTCCAAGGTCGGCATTTGGCCAATTCCTTCGTGGGTTATTCTGGGTTTCTTTCATAAAGGTTGGGATTAATTTCCCAGAATTTTCTGAGCAACAAGGAAGGCTCTAACAATAAATCATTTCAGGAAGAAGCACCTTTCTAGGTAGTAACAACGTAGCTCTTGAGCCGAATTACCAACAGATTTGAGGAGGGTGTTCCATTGTTCATTTTGGGCTTTTGCTAGCTTACCTAGAGCAAGCCTAGGTGCACACATTCCAACACGTTATTGTACACCTCTTCCCATTTAATAAAATGAGTAGACAACGTTGTTTGGTTGCCAATTTTGTGGTCTAATGGTATAATTTAATTTTATGGTGTTGTTTTTATTGTTCGCTTTGCATAGCACTATTTTTTCTAGTTTGGAACATGACAGTGGTATCAGAGCATGATCTTGGCCCAGCTATGGGAAATTAGCTAGAAGAAACCGGAGAAAAACCCATGGCTCAAGGGAAACCTAGTATGCAGAAATTCTAGGGTAGAATTCATTGGGATGTTGAGAGGTTGGCCTAGTTGAGGAGGGTGACAGACAAAACCCATCCTCACCCTTACAATAGAGACGTTAGAGGTGAGCAGGTCGTGGGGGTGCGACCATCTACATCATTTGGGGAAAGCCAACCAGAGCAAGGCACCAGATCTCCTGAAAAGGAGCAGGCAGGACAAAGACGATTAGAGGGTGAGACCAGGGGGCGTTTTTGTTGGTGGAGACATGGCTTTAGATACCAAGGGCTTGAGGAGGAGTTTGAGAAAGATGCTAAGAGCCCACAGGATGGTGAGGAGCACATAGATATACTCGGTGTGGCGCAGGAGTCACCCTTATTAGAGACCTCTTTGATAGCCCCAGTTGACACCTTGGTGGAGAGGGTAGAGCCTACATACATAGATCCATCTATTGAGGGGGTTCCACCCATGGACGAGATTCGAACAATTGCTGAGGCATCTAGAGCTGTGACCGAGTTTACAGGTGATAGATACCCACGACAATTCCACCAGTTTAAGGATGACCTTCTAGGATTACAAAGGAAGGTCGCGTTAGTGCATGAAGCTATTCTGCAGCAGAACAAGGAGCTGGAGGGCATGAGAGAGATTTGTGCCGAATCCAAGACCAAATTGACTCATGTTGGGGAGCGGTTGGATTCCCTACTAGTGTAGCTACAGTGCACATTTCGGCGTGAGAGAAACCCTCTTCGGACATACATAGACGGGCTTGGTAGCACTGCTAGGTTACCTTGGCCCATTGGACAGAGAGAGACAGAGGTACTTAGTCAGATTTCATACATTGACCAGGATAGTAAGATGAGACGACTTGAGTTGCATAGGGTGCAACACCCGCATGCTGGGGTTGTTCTATGTGCAGGAGTTCGTGCATTCGATCCCTCTCTTGGGGTTGGATGGCAAGAGATTCTAAGTTGGTACCCTGTGGAGTGGGTTGTGGAGATGGTGCACCTAGGTGTAGCTCAGCAGGAGTTTCCAAGCACTGGGGATACCGGCAGCACAAACTAGCATTGGGTGCCCGACAGGACTACCTATCATTTCCCAGGTATGCCGGTTGACTACAACCTGGATGGTACAATTGACCTAGCAGTTGAGCATGCACATCCGCTAGGGGAGTCTTGGTCAGCACCAGTGGCCATCTAATTTATGGACAGACTCTTTTGGTTGTCTTGGTATTGCACTTGTACACGGGATGACTCAGTGATCAACATACTCTGGCAGGAGTTTGTCGGAGGAGGTGGCTTTGGCAGGCCACCAAGCGGTACCTTGTATGGAGTTGGGGATTCTTTGCATTTGTGTGGGACACATAGGAGCAGAGCAGTGGTGGCATCGCCGCTAACACCTGGGGAGATTCACTTCTTGGGTCCCTTAGGGAGGACTTGGAGGGGAGGTCCCCTCATCGGAGAGCATGGTGATGTGACAGTGGAGGTGATGATACGGGTTAGATGCAGGCCGACGCATATGGACACAGCTTTAGGCCATCTCATTCAGGGATGGGTAGGAGAATCTAGCATCGAGCAGTGTTCTGCAGATGGGCATGGAGATGCATGGGGATGTGTCGTAGTATGTTGGTCTGCACTGTGGAGTGGGAGTGCCTCACATCACATTGGGTACATGGGAGGAGTGATAGGTACAGTGACATAGGTGGGACACAGGATGGTACAGGATGGCATAACAGTAGCCGAGGGTATCCAGTGGTGTACAAGGGTAGGCCGCAGTGTACATTGGCATGTCCAAGAGTACTGGGATGATCGGTGGTATGTAGGGGTGTATTGTTCTGCACACCAAGGTCTTGGAGTGTTGCCTCCAGGGAGACCCTTGGATGGAAACATCGGGCATAGCTTTCGGCATAGTTCACCCAGGATCGACGAGGACACAAATGAGAGATACTTGACGGTATCCGCCGGGACTCACATGCTTGACCCTCTTCTACATCCCTCACAAGCACAGTTGATTTTGCTATCGACTTTTTGCACTCTGGGCATGAGCAGCGGGGGACGCGGAGCTCACCCGATATATTTGGGGACACTCAGTGCACTAGGGGGGGGAACTTTTCAGCAGTGGCATTGGGTTGGTGCGTTAGTTAACAACCACAGGTTGGGGGATGAGGTGATCATCTGTGGGGGTGGCATATCGTTCATCACCAAGCCTACGTCTAGGGAGTTAGTCACGAGGGAGACATGTGTCACTCTTTTCTCAGGGCATGTCAAGACCATGCATGAGCAGAGGATACCAAGTACAACTGAGGTAGTTTCCTAGTATGTGTCCAGGCTCCATACCTTATATTGGCACATTATCGAGAGGGCAGATGACAGACCCAAGGGAGATGGTTGGCAAGGACAGGAGGGATCCACATTCCCTGAGTCAATTACAAGTATCAAATACCCATCTTTTGGTTGCATTTGGGGGGTAGCTATTTGGCACACATGGCTTCCAGCGATCATTGGTACTACACAGTGGCAGGCACAAGGTAGATTAGCATGCATCAGATTAGCCCACCAAATATGGAGCCTATATATTGATCACATGCAGGGACTAGAGGTGAGGAATGGATGGATTCATATAGTTGTCAGAGTTATGTTGCAGCCGGTCCAACTAGGGGATGCAGGGATTCCGTTGATTAATAGATCACTTTATCTCGTGATGGTCAGAGTCATGGCAGAGAGTGCTCTAGTTCACTATGGGATTGGCACATGGGGGTACACAGTGGCCTTCATCGGATGTCGAGGCAGGCTTTCTTTGTGGCTGCACCAGTTCGGAGTTAGATTTAGATGGGTAGACTTTGGCATCATGGAAATGTCAAGGCAGGATGTGTCTCGCCTCTACCAGTGTTCCACCATCGAGTTCCAGGAGAGGAGGATATTGTCTGCGCACAATGGGAAGTATGTCATAGTCAGAGTAGCGCAGCATCAACGTGGTGGCACCACTCTGAGACTAGTAGGGAACTGGGGCATCACATCTCTTCACAGCTCAATAACATTTAGGGATGCACTGATTACTACAGGGGGAGATCAAACAGATCTTCCATTAGGCTTTAGTGAGTCATTGATGGAGTAGGGGACTTCTGGTACCTGTACCCGGCAGGATAGTGAGTGGAGTGGGGGGAGCTTCATGTTGTATAGGATGGCCTGGGATCTGGGTATTGAAGGATTCTTTCATATCAGGACAGTGCCGAGGTCAAGGACGATTCAGTGGCACATCTGGGACCCTAGCACATTTTGTAGTGACAGTGGGGAGCAACAGTTAGAGAGGATGCTTTTTCAAGCATTGCTTTAGTACAAGTGGTTTTTGGTGCACTGGAGGAGCTTGCCAGATGAGGATGCTACTTGGGAGAGCGAGCACATACTTGAGCATTGTTAAATTTGGACAACCAAGTCCAAACTCCATGTTCTGATGCTCAGATTAAGAGGCTAATATTTTTGTTGGATTCCTCTTTCTGAGAGGTGTAAAATCCATATAAAAATAGTCTTAATCCGATGAGCAGAACTTATATTTTGAATTTATTATTCTTAATAAATTATATGTGCAAGGTCAGCCAGTTTTGTCATGTAGACTCACATGCCCAACAGATGTGTCACACACCCTCATTGATGGATATATATACAGGTAAAGTTGGAGAGAATTTCATCACAAATCAACTCACATCTTCCTCTCTCA
>APFE030146616.1:6225-43188 GCA_000404065.3 Pinus taeda
AATTTAAGTATTTATTTTACTTTGAAACTAAAAAATATTATAATAATTTCAATTTTAAAAATAGTTACAAACGGGTAAAAATAATACTTTTGAACACTAATAATTGAGTGCCTTGATAATTAGGATATGGTTCAATCTAATTATTATACATTTTGAGTTTGTCTTTTTCTTAAAATTTAGTCATACAATTTTTAGCCAAGTTTTGATTTTTGGTTATTTGAAACCCATCAGAATATGACTCAATTTGACTATTTTGGACCAAATCCCTGATGACGACGGGTGGAGGTTCCACCTAAAAAGTTGGACAAGTTATTAATCATATACATAGTTCCATTTGAAAATATTCTACGAATACAATTCAATAATCAATTATTTAATTTAATTTGTTTATTAAATATAATTAAAATTTAATAACTTTTTTTTGTGAATCAAACTTTCTATTAAGTGTCAAAATATTTTACATAAAGTACCAAAAAATTAGTGGCCTCACCCTGGCCATGTTTGTTTACCATCGATAACTAAGCATTACAAAATATCCAAAATAAACTAAGGGATACCACCCAAATCTAATAAGGCCAAAGACACCAAAAAACCTACAAAATACATAACATGCCAGTTACCATGGCTAATTGTCAAAAGTGATGGATGTGAGATTGTCAAGCCTTGTCCCTAGCGAGGGAGGAAGGAGATACAAGCAGTCTACATGTTGCTCCAAATGATTTAACCATGCTTCCAATTTGTGCAGACTTTCTGGCAGCAGATTCTAACCACGCCACACCACAACCACATGCTAACGAAGGTGGCATTGAAAGCATTGCAATTGTTAGAGTGCAACCATCGCAATCTCATGTTCATCCCAATGATTGTTATCTTGAGCCTCCAACATTACCTGAACAAATTTTATTGATGTCCTAGAAGTGTTCACATAACGAGGAGGACCCCCATGCCCACACTCATGTCTAGTAGGCTCCTACTACCACCCCTGCAACTATGTCGAATCATTCCACCACCACGACCATGATCCCCGCGAGTTTCCCTACCTCCTCGAGGACCACGACCAACGTTCATGCCCCCATGCCGAACATTCCCCTTGCAACCAGGTGGGGCAGGGGAGGATTTGGCCAAATGAGAATACTGTAGATACAACTTCACATTATGACTGGCCTCACCTAAACCACCAAATAACCACCAGACACAAACACAATCAACTATTTTCCGGTGACCCCACAACCACTTCAAACCTCCTAAAGAGTGCACCACCCCTTCGACCATGTGACCTCTACCCACATTGTAACGAATGAAAAGGATGTCCCCCCTCTAAAACCACCACTCACTCCTGAATCCAAGATTTACCACCCATAGCAAGACTTCAATCCACCATTTTCCTTATTATCGCTTTGGAGCTCTGCACCAGACACACAACCACAATAACTTCCTCCACAACCGATAGTTCCCCCACCACCAAAGTTCCCTAGCTATCTTGCAACACTGACATGCCTAGGGGGACCATTCCTTTCCCATGAATAGAAAGAACATCCCCACGACACTCCAAAGTTCACGAGGCACCCCAAAAATTAACACAGTTTCCATCTGAACCAAAAATTTAAGCTAGGGAGAAACAATTCCCCGGAACATCGTATATGGTAAGTCCCAGAATGCAAAAGAGAATATTGAACCTAAAGACCAATGAAACCTCAAAGAACCCCATGCATAGTCTACCATAACAACACAGGACCTTGAGAAAAATATTTTTTTTCCCACACCACCCAGACCTTTCTTTAAGACGAATTTACTGAAAATCCAAATGGTTGAGCACACTAGGATGAACAAAAAAATCAACATGAGCATACTTAACAATAGAACCCTGCCATCTTGGAGTCCAGGCTCGCCTAGTCCACCAAAGTCTCTTGGATTCTTATCTACACTATAGTCGGCATGCACTAACTTTCCTTCGAGACCCCTACTAGTATACTGTAAGAGTTGCAAAGCTTTTTGTCTAGAACAACTTAACCATCCAATGATCTGGCCAAACATCTTCCCAAGTGTTTAAACCCATCTCTCTGTACTGCCACCATCTTGGAGAAACTTGACTATCACACATTTGTAGAGTAAATGAAACAATAAGGGGGTGGGGGCTGACTGGCTCACCTGCCCTCCCACCACCTTGCATTAAGCATTGAGTCATGTCTCCTGGGCACATGCCCCAATTGGGGTTTAATAACTTAAAATTAATGTAAAAAATGAAAACAACAAAGTAAATGTAATTAATATCCTATAAAAATGTCAAAAAAAGTTAAAATATATAATATTAACATTTTCAATATACATTTAAAATGGACAAATTTTATTATTTTAATAATATTGATGTAAAAAGAAATGAAATTTTAAACAGAGACCGTAAAGCTACTCTAATTTACGTTAAACATTAAACAAAATTTACTTTATATTTAATTATTTTATTTTTAAAGAATTTAAATGCTTAATTATTGTATTTCTATTTTTTTTAAATATTTTGTTTTTTTAAAATATTATATAGATTAATTTTGAAATATAAGGTATTTTAAGTGGATATTCTATTATAGAAATAAATATAAAAATGAATTTAGTGAGTAAATTTATAATATAAAAGTCACATGTTATAAATCTAAACATATAAGAAAGCAGTTTTAAAGGGAAAACTTATAACTTAAAAGTCAAGAAAGTCATTTGAGACAAAGGAAAATTATAAAATGAAATATTAGTAATAATGCATATCATAAAAAATAAATTAGTGGTAATGAAACAATTATTATAAAAAAATATTACATTATTTGAATTTATAAATTTTTGGAAGTTCATTTTAAAGAGCATATAGTTGACATAATCTATATTGACATTATTATGTGGGTTATTGCAAAAGGCTCTTTCAAATCTAAATATCTTATTTACTTTGAAATTAAAAAATATTATACTAATTTCAATTTTAAAAATAGTTACAAACGGATAAAAAACAACATTTTTGAATGAGTGCCTTGATAATTAGGATATGGTTCAATCTAACTATTATACATTTTGAGTTTGTTTTTTTCTTAAAATTTAGTCATACAATTTTTAGCCAAGTTTTGATTTTTTATTATTTGAAACCCATTAGAATATGACTCAATTTGATTATTTCACACTTTGGGCACACAAGTTTTGTCCAAATCTTGACTTTTTGTTGTGTAAAACCTATGAGGCATTTGGATTGTGCAACTTTCACAACTCAAACTTGTGATTCCAACAAACCTCTACCAGATTCAGAAGAAATTAAATGTGTTACGTAATTACTTTTTGCATAAGAGGCAGGTACTAAGCAATAACAATGCATATTACACTGGTTATTTATAAACATGTGAAAATTTTTATTTAAGATAGATTTATATTTTAAAAAAATTGACTTTTTTTTATAAGAAATCTTGTTTCCTAAGTGCATGTTTAAAATGAAGTTAGACAATTCAACTCTATATGGTATATTCTAAGTGTTTACTTCAACCATTTTATTGTACGTGATATAATTTAAGTTTTTAATTTAATGTTATTATGCTTTTAATAAATGTTTGAAATTATATTTAATATCTATTTTGTAATATTAATTATTTCAATGTTTGTATGTATATTGTCAATATTGTTAATATCTATCATGTTTTTTATAAGAATTAAACTTCGGTTGGAAATTCCATTCTTTCCTCCCATAACCCCAATGACATTTAATCCAGTTCTTTAGTTAGCCAACTACACTATTTTGTATATCTCTTATAGGTCATTAATTCTTCCTCTCAAAGACCAAATTACCACCATCATGGTTCCTGTGGGAATCCCTATGTAGGGGATATTTGGTATTCCATTAAACTTATAATTCAAGAACATGTTGTAGACATTAGACACACTAGATCTCATTCATTTTCTTTCACTGAGCATTCTCTTAAGACTAAGCATCACATTTGTATCGAGGATGGCTTGCGTCCTCGCAAAGATTCCTCACTATCATTGTAAAATTTTTAGAGAGGAGATTAATATTGAGAAGCGATTCATTAATCTAAATAGGGAAGACGGTTGGAAAATCAGTGAAAATTGTATTTCGGATCTTGCCTCTAAGGTTATCACTTCTTGATTCTTTTCTCCTCCCTTTTTCATGATTACTTCTAATTATTATGTAGTATCAATATGATCCTTCACTTTCATTTTTTATTAATATTAATGATAATATTTTTTTGATTGTTTGTCATGTTGTTTGTGATCCTCCAAGATTGACCCGTGGCTTGAGGAGCTGCAACCCAAGGGCATCTAATCTGTCAAAGTCACCTAAGGATTGCATTCGACCTGGGCCACACCAGCGCTAAATTGAGTAGATTTTTTAACATGTCTCCTCCCCCTAGCACAAGGCACAACTACCCTCCATGAGGTTTGATTTTGGGTCGCCTTGCTAATGATGTCAACCCTCAACTGGTTATGCTATTGGGACTTGACAATATTAATGATAATAATAATATTATTTATTATAATAATTGATAGAGTAATGCAATTCTAATAATTAATAGTAATACTATTTTTTTTTCGTCAAGTGACATGTGTTTGTCCAGGCTTGACCTATGGCTTGAGAAACTGCGACCCAGGGGACTCTAAGACATCAAAGTCACCTGAGGATTGCACCTATCCTAGCCCACACCGCCCCTAACCTAACTAGATTTTAGCATGTCTCCTACCCCTAGCATGTACGCAACAACCTTCGTGAGGTTCGATCTTGGGTCGCCTTGCTGACGAGGCCCATCCTCACTCGGTTGTGCTAGTGGGACTTGACAAAAATATTAATATTATTTATTATAATAATATAATTCTAATTATTAAGATGCACTAGTACCTTTATATATTGTTTATTAAATTAATTCTATACTATAACTCTCTTTTTATTATTTATTTCTTATATATTTATCTATTTATACATTTTCTTCTATAAAATTTTTATTTATAATTTATTTATGTTATTTATTTGTTTATATTTAAGGGTCCCATTCTTTTTAATTAATTAATATTCTTTATTTTTAATTGTTTTTAATTTACTATTACTATTATTATTTTTTTGTGTGGAAAAATCATAACTTTCTATTAATTATAAAAAGTTTTATATGTAGATGCACATAGTGCATTCCTTTATAGTCCCAAATGTAACTTTCTATTAATTATAAAAGTTACATATGTAGATGCACATAGTGCACTACTTTACAGTCCCAAGCGCCACCACTCAAGAAGTTGGTGCCCATATAATCAAAACCAAAGAACAACAAAACAACAAAACAAAAAATAAAATTGGGTCTATGCAAATAATATTAGTCACCCTTTTCTCCCTTTCTTCTTTTCTACTTTTTTCCATCCTCCTTGAGGAGGAGTAGTTGTAACAATAATTAGTCAATTCTCTTATGTCTTCCTCAGATGTTCCTTATTTGAGTCAGAGCTCTTAGATATACAAGGACGTTTGAAACCTCCCATCTCCTTCTCCTTCGACATTTCTTGGCCTGTGTATCCTTCTTCTCTTAGATTTTGTGAGGCTGGTAACACTGTTCTTTCTCGATTAAAATATTCATTCACTAAATATTTCTATGGATTTGGATTGTCCTCAGTGGTGGGTGGTCCCAATTCCTCCCCTTCCTCTTTATCTGCAGGTTGTGGTGTCGGGAATTGCCATCCCTTGGGCTTTTTAACTAGTTTATTTTTATTCCTAGGGTCTTTCTTTGCCAAAGGACATATGGATTGTAGATGTCCATTATGAAGACAAAAACAACACCTAAATGTTGTTCTCTCATAATCTAATAATTGGCTCCAGCACTGGTTGTTGTGTGTCAAGAGGATACGATCAGGTAGTCCTTTCCTAAGGTCTACCTCAACACATATCCTAGAAAAATTATACATTGCTTCTTCAATTCCATGTGTATCCATCTTGATGTATCTACCTAGCATGTTACCAATTCCTTCCCAAACTTTTGGATGCCATAAATGAAGGAGTAAGTTATGCAGTCTTACCAAGACCGGTGTTTTGGAGACTATCATTTAATTAGCATCAAAATCTGGGAACCATGGGATGGTAAATAGTCCCGCATTTCCCCAGAACCATGGACCCTAATGTAAAACTTGGTCTTTCATCTTTGATAATTTGAATTTTACTATGAAGAAACCCTTGGAGCATAAGGGAATCTCATAGTCTACCATCCAAGTCGTAAAGATCCATTGGAAAAGATCCACAGGTTTTGGCCAGAAACCATTAAACCTACAAATGATTGCATGGGATTGATAGGTTGTACAAATATTATTGATATCTGCTAGATCTAATGTCATTACCGAAGTTTCATTCATATTCTCCATAATATAGAGCGTGAAAATATTGAGGGTTTTTTCAAGTTTACCTGAAGTTGTAGCCTTCCCTTTCAGGGCATCTTTGAATGAAGTGGATCCGTTGGATTTTCCGAAAGAGGTCGAGCCCCTGCCAACAAAAGAAGATCCATGTGGAAAGCTTGCTCCTGGGGCACCACCCTGCGATCTTAAATTCAAAATAATTGTAAAGTTCCTTTGAATACCATAGTCTTTCAAATGGATCCCATCCTGCAATACTTTTTCTGAAAAAATCAAACTTTGTAATGAAGCAGAAATACCTGTGATATTTTGAGTGGTCTACTTTAGATTTGTCATTAGATATATTCCCTAAACCCTTTGCAAGATCGATTTTCTAGTAAAGCTTTGGATAAAAACCTGAAACAAACCCTCCAAATCTGGATCTCACTCCAAATCTGAATCTACACACTGTGATATCCCTTCTACTTGTTTCTCATTTGGATCTAGAGCAAAACGATAGATATGGGTACTCTGCCAAACAAGATGATTTGGTTTCCTTATGCATGTAGCTGTCTAGCTCGGATCCACCATAGATATGAGAGACAACTGCAAAGGGTTGTCACGACAGCCCTCGCTGTCCAAAACTGCTACCTAATACTAGTTCCCCATAGAGCTTTCTAACATAGAGAGAAATTTGAAATATTGTGGGAAACTAATTGTTTTTGAGACTTCTTTGATTCCACTTCATTAATGATTGCAAATCGGACAAAGAGGGCCCTCCTCCGTTCCAAGGATCGTGGATCCGCGTCCCACGCAAGAGTCCAAACCTCATGTTTGTTTTCTCTTATGAAGTCCACTGAAACCCACCATGATTTGTTGCCATGGACAGTTTCATCGGTCATGGACGTCGTGGTCAAAGATGGAGTGCATAGAACACACCTCAGGCTTTCTACTCTCACACATGTTCTCAAATCATTTAGTTTTGCTCGTATTGCGACCTATTTTATTTCATTCTCCTGATCTTGGGAAACAAAATCTGTGGGAGTACCAACATAGAAAATGTTGTGGCATCCATGAATGGAAGATTTGGAGTTCCCTCCCTCTCTCAGATCTGTTTTGAATAGATGAAGCCAATCTTTGGCCCCTGGCAGTTTAAGGGAAAATCAGTTTTTCGATGGGTTGTCTGGATCTTTGAGTGTGGCCTGCATAGCGTAGCCATTCTCCAACAAAGTATTTGGGAGCCATGATCCACTATAACCTCCTACTCCACCATGAGGAAAACCTGCAAATGTGGCACAACCAAACTAGAAAAATCCATGAACCATCTTCACCCAATCATGTTGTCAATTTACTTTTACTATTATTATTAGTAATAATAATATTAATATTATTAATTCTATTTATTATAATAATTAAAAATCCTCTTGTGAACAATTAATGATTGTAATATTTATTAATATTTCCAGTAATGTTATTTCTTATAATTTTGCTTTTATTAATATTAATTAGTATTTATTGTTTTTTACCTTATGTCCGTTGATTTGTTTTTTTATTATCTTTCTATTAACGACTATTTCCTTTGACTTTTTGACTTCTTCTCTTTATTCCTTGGAGTTTCTCTTTATTTATGCCTATGGTTAGATCATATTTTCTTCATCTATTAGCCCTGATGATAAACCACATTAATGCTAATTAAACTTCCGAAATCAAATTCTTTATGTGATGGATCCAAAAAATATTTCTCAAATTAACTCTTCTCACAAAATCATACATTCATAAATGATGCGGAAGCATCACTCTACTATGTTCTCACACCAAATTCTGTAAATATCTCATAGTTAAGTATTCTTATGTGTCCTCATAGGGATAGCTAGGCTAGTTTGTTCTTTTTACTATTAGTAGATGTGTTTTTTTTACGGCACAACTGTTATGTTTGTTTGATATTCGCTTCCAGAACAAGGCTTCATTGTTCATTTTAGAATAGTTGTTGTTGGAAGTGTGTCGTTGGTAGGTTAAAATATATTTCTTCTTTAATATTGTATCTATATGTATATTCAGAGGCTTCGTGGGTGCGAGAGAGAAAAAAAAATTGTTGTCAATTATACATTTGATGATCTCATTTATGTTTAATTACTGTCCAAATGATTATTACTAATCTCTATGTTTTATTTATTTGGGCTTATAAGTTTTACCCCTAAATAAATTTCCAGCACAGTGATTCCAGAATGGTAGCCAAATTCCTTACTAGTCACGAACAATGATAATCTTCCACACTTGAGTGATAATGATTTCGAGTTAAAAGGGCCGAAAAAATTGTGATGGAAGAAGTTTGAAATCCTCACAAAATGCAGAGAATTACTTGTTGCAGAGTAAGTGTAATGAACGCAAGTTCCTCCTTATATTCACGGAAAGTTGTGGTGGTAGAGCATTAGTTGGGGTCGGCCCCTCCAAAACCTTTTGGATGTTCCTTTGATTTTGAAAATAAAGCTCGACCCTGACTTTGTGTGTGGGCCCACCAGAGAGTTGACAGTTAAGTCCGACTATAGCCAAGAGTGATGCTAGTTGGTGAATAGAACGAAGGCTCTTACCCCAACCCATTTTGGAAATTGCGAAGAGTTTGGAACTATGCAAAATTGCTCCTGGAAGGTTTGGTTCAAAATTTTTGAAGGAAACAAAAGAGAAGCGAAAGGTTTATCCCTCACGAAAAATTACAATGTGAGAATGCATGGAGAGCCAAAAATGCCTGTAGGTATTCTCTTGACTTCTTTTGTGTTTAAATTTTCTAGAAGAGGAAAAAATGGAATACCACGTTACCGCTACATTATTTGTGGTATCAACACGTGCTTTTAAGCTTTAAGAAAGCCTACAACTCCAAGCCAATTTGAAGAATTTGTTAAGTCTGTGTTGTTAATATACCGCTTAGAAGAGGAAGTTGAGAAGTGCATGGAATGGATCATGACTGGGTATTGGAGTTGAGGTGTATCCAAGGAATGATGAAGGTCGTGGAAACTACCCAGAGACGAGAACTTGAGGCAAGAGACATCAGTGAGAGTAAGGATATGGGTTATGAGGAAGAGGTGGAAAGAACTCAAGGAAGAGAGGATCCTAAGGATATGGGTTATGAGGAAGAGGTGGAAAGAACTCAAGAAAGGGAGGATCCATATGAACAACTGATTAAACTAGTTATAAAGGTCACGTCCCTACCAAAAATGGAAGTGTTGATATATGAAGGAAATTTGAAAGCAGAAGAGTTGTTGGATTGGATCAACACTCTGGATAAATATTTTGACTATGAGAATGTTGACAAAAGATCAAGTATGTTGTGACCAGGTTAAGAGGACATGCAACACTATGGTGGGATGAGTTGTAGGAAGACCAAAGAAAAAAAGGAAAAGAGAAAATTAAAATCTAGCATAGTATGGTGGCTAGATTCAAGAGAAAATTTATGCCCAAGGATTAGATAATCTAAGGAAGAAATCCATGATGATGAAAGGATATACAAAGGAATTTTACAAGTTGAAAATAAGAGTAAGTCATATCGAAGAAGATGTGGAGAAGGTGGCCAGGTACATAAATGATCTATCATTTTAAATTCAACATGAAATTAACCTCTTACCCGTGAAGATTGTAGAGGATTATTATTAGACAACACTGAGGGAAGAAGAAAAGTTAGCTAGGAAGTAGAGCCAACGCAACACAGGAAGCAATTTAGAGAGAGGGAAAAGGCCTCTCAATAGCGAAAGAGCCTAGACTCCAAGAGAAGAAGCAAGGAGTAAAAATATTGAATCTCCAAGATAGGGATATTCAAGGGGAAGGATATTTTTCTCAAGAGGAAAATGCAAAGAAAGGGAAGTTAGATGCTACACGTGTGGAAAGACAGGCCATTTGTCATGCAATTATCTTGAAAATAAATCAACAGGCTAGAGAGAAGTGCATTTTGTAGAAGCTATGGATGAGGGAGCAACAACAAAAATAAAAAAGGAAACACCTGAGTTGGATGAGTCCCTAATGCTTAAGAGGATTTAATTAAAGGAGAGAAAGAGAAACAAGAACCAGCATAAAAAGGGAATTTATTTAGAACAGTCTACAAATCCAAGGGAAAGTGTTGCAAGGTAATTATTGATAGTGGAAGCACAGGTAATTATTGATAGTGACAACACTGAAAACTTGGTTTCTGTAGAAATGGTGGAGAAATTAGCGCTGCAAAGGATGTCACATACCACTCCTTATTGCGTGACATGGTTACAAAAGGGACACTGGATTTTAGTCGATGAACAAAGCAAGGTGGAATTCTAAATTGGAAGCTACAAGGACAAAGTGGTGTGCAACATAATGCTTATGGAAATTTTCCATGCCTTATTAGGGAGGTTGTGGAAGTATGGCAAACATGTTATTCATGATGGGAAGAACAACACCTACTCTTTTGAGAAGGACACTTGCAAACACGTGTTGTTACAAATGGAAGAGAAAGGAGCCAAAGATGAGGTGGGCCCGAGCGTGTTAATGATGTCTAAGAAAGAGCTGCTACAACAAGTCAAACAAGAAGAGTAGGTGTAGTTCGCTATAATTGGTAAGCCCCAAACATCCTCACAAACAAAAATCTAAATGAATTTCTTACTGAAATTCAATCATTATTAGATGAATTTGTTGATGTTATTATCGATGAGTTACCAAATTCCTTACCATCTGTGAGGAGTATCAACCATCATATATATTTAATTCCAGGAGCTAGTCTACCTAACAAGTTTGCTTATAGAATGACCCTTAGAGAAAATGAAGAAAAACAAGTCCACAAGTTGTTGGGAAAAAGGGATTATAGGAGAGAGTGTAAGCCCTTGTGTTGTGTCAATTGTCTTGAGTCCAAAAAAATATGGAGGTTGGAGGATGTGCATCTATTCCAGTGCCATTAACCAAATAACCATTAGGTATAGGTTTACTTTACCATGCATGGATGATATAATGGATTGTCTTAGTAGTGACAAATATTTTTCACAAATAGATTGAAAGAGCGGGTATTATCAAATTCGAATGAGAGAGGGGGACGAGTGGAAGACAATGTTCAAAACCAATGACGACTTATATGAATGGTTAGTTATTCCTTTTAGCTTCAACAACACACCCATCACTTTTATGGGGCTCATGAATGAATTTCTCAAAGAATTTATTAGCAAGTTTGTGATTTTCAATTTGGATGGTATCCTAGTGTACAAAAAACTAAGGAAGATCATCTCAAATTTTTAAAACTAGTATTGAACAAATTTTGGCAAGAGAAACTTCTGATAAATCTAAAGAAGTTTTCTTTTCTTAAAACAAAGTTAGTTTATTTGGAATTTGTAATTTCTACTGAAGGGCTAAAAATGGGCCCTGAGAAGGTAAAATCTATTATATATTGGCCTTCCCCTACCAACATACATGAGGTGATATGCTTCCATGGATTGGCCAAATTTTACAAAAAACTTATTCAAAATTTTAGCTGCATTTGTGCCCCAATGGTAGAGACAATTAAAAAGGAACAACAAGCTTTTAAGTGGATAAAACGGTAGAAGAAGCATTCCAATTGCTAAAGAAGAAAATCATTAAACAACCTGTTTTAGTTTTGTCTAATTTCCAAAAGCCTTTTCAGGTAAAATGTGATGCCAGTGGGACTGTCATTGGATTTCTTCTTAGCCAAGATGATAAACTAGTTGTGTAGTTCAGGGAGAAATTGAATGAGGCAAAACATAAGTATTCTACTTGTGAAAGATAGTATTATGCAATAATTTAGTCCCTCAAGAAATGGAGGCAATACCTTATGCCAAAGGAGTTTATTTTCTACATAGACAACGAGGCATTATGATTTCTTAGTAGACAAGAAAAATTGAACCAAAGACATGTAAAATGGGTCAAGTACAAGTAGAATTTTTATTTTGTTTTAAATCATATTGATGGGAATGTTAATAAATTTTTTGATGGTTTGATCACAAGATGTTTGATGGATAATCTGTCCTTTTACAAAATGTGAATTGTTACTTATAGTATTTTTTCGTTACAATACCACGGGTCAATTCCATGGGTGGATTTTACAATACCACGGGCGGATGCCATTTACAATACCATGGGTAAATTCCATGGGTTGATGAATAATATGGGTGGATGAGTACCATGGGTTGATGCCATTTTCCATTCAGATCATTAATTCTGTAGGGATTCCAAGTTAACACTCTGAGATACGAGCATCTCCAAAAGTTGTATAAGGACGATTCAGATTTTAAGGAAATTTATGAAGCTTGTGAAAACCTTATGATCAGAGATCGAAGCCCATGGCCAGAACATTTGGTTCAAGAGGGATTTTTGTTCAAGGGTAGAAAACTGTGTATTCCAAGAGGACCGATGAGAGATAATTTCGTGAAAGAAAAACATAATGGAGGGCTTACTGGACATTTTAGCCATGACAAGACCTATGCACAATTAAGCTATTTTTATTATTGGTCGGGTATGAGGGAATATGTCAAAATATTTATGGATACATGTAGAATTTTTCAACATGCTAAAAGTAGATAGCATAACGCAGGGCTATATCAGCCACTTCCCATACTAGACAGGCCTTGGGAAGCCATTAATATGGATTTTCTTTTTTCTAGGTTTTCCAAGACTCAAAGATGCCATGATTCAGTTTTTGTAGTAGTGGAAAAGTTTTTTAAAATGGTGTATTTCATTCCCTGTTCCAAGAAAAATGTTGCTTCCCATATTACAAATTTATTTTTCTGGGAAGTGGTGAGACTACATGGACTGCCTAGGAGCATTGTCTTAGATTGAAACACCAAATTTGTCAGACATTTCTGGTGAAATTTATGGAAGAAATAGGGGACAAACTTGACCTACAGTTTAGTCTTCATCTCTAAACAGTTGGGTAGATCGAAGTGGTTAATAGAAGTCTGGGAAATTTACTGAGGTGTCTGGTCCATGATCATTATAAACAATGGGATCAAGATATTCCAAATAGTTAATTTACTTATAATGATTCTCGTAATAGGAGCACATACAAAATTCATTTTCAGATTGTGTATGGTATGCACCCAAGAGGTATTTTTGAACTTGGGAATTTTGGAAAATGAGAAAATCAAAGAGCAGATGCAAAGGAGTTTTCTACAACAATGCAGATGATCCATGGGAAAGTTAAAGATAAAGTACAACAAAGAGGCCTTAAATATAAATAGAGGGATGATCTCAAGTGAAGAGAGTTGAATTTTGAAGTTGCGGTTCTGAATTTAGCTCATTTAAGGAAGGAAAGGTTCCCAAAGTGTGAGTACAATAAGCTAAAGTTGAAAAAGATTGGTCCATGCCATGGAAAATTTTAGGGGCTAATATTCATAAGTGGGCTAATTTTCCATGGTTTTTCCAAAAAACGATTCACCAATTTCCATTTTTTTCTAAAAATGGTTCGCGCAAATTTTATCGTATAAAAATATTTTACTTTAAAATTGCCAAAATTGTATAAATACTATAGATAAAAGTATTATAAATTTACATGTTTTTACAAACATATCAGCAAACATTTTATAATTTGAAATTTTTGGACTACTAAGATTCACCAAGGTTTCTAAACTTTAAGACAAAATCTCATGCTTAAAATTTTCCCTGGGACTCCTTGCAAAATCCTGAAGAAGTTTTCATCAAATGATTACAAGATTGAATTGCCTCCCAGTATAGGAATTTCCCCTCTATTTAATGTTGTGGACCTATGCCCTTATGAGGAACTTGGATAAGATGCACAAAATCAAGAAGATAAAATTCAATGAGAGATGCAGTTACCTACAACTTAGAAGCTACAGATGGAAATGATCCTTAATCAAAATCTCATCAAAAGAACCACAAATCAACTTTATTATGAGTATTTGGTTCAATGGAAGGGCCTTCCATCTAAAGAAATAATTTGGATGGATGAAGCAGAGGTCCTAAAGCGTGGCAGCAAATTTGCAAATCTTATGGACAAGAGTCCATGAAACGTTTTTCTTTGAGGGAGTTTGATGCAAGAGCATCACTTCACATCTATTCCAACACCAAATTATGTAAATATATCATAGTTAGCTTTACTTATGTGTCCTTGGAGGGACTATTCGGCAAGTTTTTTCTTTTTACTATTAGTAGGCGTGCCCTTTTCACAAGACAAATATCTTGTTTGCTAATATTCGCTTCTAGAACAAGGCTTTGTTTTCCATTTTAGAATAGTTGTTGGTGGTTGCATGTCCTTGTTCAGTTAAAAGATATTTCTTCTTTAATGTTGTATATATATGCATACTTAGAGGCTTTGTAGGCACGAAGACCAAAGAGAAAAAAAGAAGGAATTGTTTTTGTTTGTTCCTTTGATGATTTCATTTATGTTTTACTATTGTCCAAATGTTTATTGCTAATCACTATGTTTTATTTCCTTGGGATCATAATTTATACATCTAAATAAATTTCTGGAATAGTGTTTCCATAATGGTAGCTGAATTCCATGCTAGTCGTGTAAGGACTTTGGACACCACATATCTCCACAATGGTATGATATTGTCCACTTTGGGCCTAAGCCCTCATGGATTTTCTTTTGGACTTACCCCCAAAAGGCCTCATACCAATGGAGATATTTGTCCATCCTTATATACCCATGATCCTCCCACTCTCTAGTCAATTGTGGGACTTTGGTCGTATACCCAAAAATCCTCCCTCGAACAAAGGACCATCGAGCTCCCCTCAAACGATTATCCATCCGTCCACTCTCTACCAACCAGGATTCTCCGCTCTAAGCGTTGGAAGCACACGCCTTACATGGAGCACCACCTGCCTTGAGAGCTTGCTCTATCCCAGGTCAACTCCTCTTCACTGTGTTGGGACCAGGACACGTCCATGAAGAATTCGGAGCACACCGCCGAGTTCATCCACGGATCCCATCGTGATATTACCGGGGCCCACCACCTTCGTTTGACATTCCGAGGATTCATCCACTTGGCTAACTTGGGAACTTGGCTCTGATACCACTTGTAAGGACTCTGGACACCACATATCTCCACAATGGTATGATATTGTCCACTTTGGGCCTAAGCCCTCATGGATTTGTTTTTGGGTTTAAAAAGGCCCCATACCAATGGAGATATTTGTCCATCCTTATATACTCATGATCCTCCCCACTTCTAGTCAATGTGGGACTTTGGTCGTATACCCAACAAGTCGCGAACAATGATAATATTCCACACCTTAGTGATCATGGTTTCGAGTTAAAAGGGATTAACCAAATTATGATGGAAGAATTTGAAAATCCTTACAAAATGCACAGAATTATTTATTGGAGAGAGTGTAATTAATGTAAGTTCCTCATTATATTCAAAGAATGTTATGGTGGAAGAACATTTAGTGGGGCTTGGCCCCTCAAAACCTTTCTCTCGTTCCTTTGATTTTGAAAATAAATCCCAACCCCGACTTCGTGTGTGGGCCCACCAGATAGTCGGCACTCAGGTCAACGACGAAGGGTTTCGTGAGTAAGGGAGTAAATGATCTTGACTTTTAAGTTAGGAGTGGCATTTCTTGGTGAATATAACGAAGGCTCTGACCCTGAACCATTTTGAAAAAATTGCAAAGAGTTTGGAACTGTGCATAAATTGCTCCTTGAGGGTTCGGTTCAAAATTTTCAAAGGAAACAAGAGAGAAGTGAAAGGTTTGTCCTTCATGAAAAACTATAGAGTGAGAATGCCTAGAGGTATTCTCTCAAGTCTTTTGTGTTTAAAATTTCTAAAAGAGGAAAAAAGGGAATACCACGTTGTTGTTGCATTAAGAAATCATGTGTTTTCTTTAAATTATTATCATTTTCTTGAACTAGGTTAGAATTATAGGCATGTCCAATTTTTTAAGGAATATTATTTCTATCTCTTTAATTTATTGTTCTATAATTTTTTTGGTAAGGGTGAACCAAAGTAAGAGAGCTATAATAAACATTGAGACTTGTAATAAAGTTGGAGGTTCTCTTTAGATAAGAATTCTTGATCTATCATTAACCTTGGGATTTCAAAAAAGTTGGAGTTCCTTTTCTTTTATGGATATTCTCTATTGTTTCTTTGTCACTTGACAAGTGAGAGAATGAATAAATAGGAATCAAGATTCTTTTATAATTTCTATTAGGAAACCACTTTCTCTCCACCTTCAAGCTAGTTGTAACCACCTTGATTGTAACACATTAAATAAGCATGAGAAATTTAACATAGTTGCAACAAATCAAAATCGAGTTGATTCAATATTTTCTAAAGCTTTCAACAACCCTAATTACGTTAAAAAAGTTAGCATAGATGCAAAAAGTAGTCTTTAATTGTGATGTTTTTAGATTTTCTGGGGGATTTCTTGCCAGAATCAGACGAAACAATTTGCTGTCAAATCTTGATTTGTATTTCTTAAATTGGTTTTTTTACTACATAGATGGATTCAACATCCTCAAAAATCCCCAAATCTATTTGATTCTGAAGAGCTCACCTGTCAAACTTTTGAGATCAATGAATCTCCACCAAATTCTAAACAAATTCGATAAGATAATAAGCCATAAAACTTTCCAAAAAGTGGCACTTAAAGACTATTGAGATGCAAAAATCAAAATTAACTTTTATTGAATATTGTATATGACTTTGAACCACTCTAATTACATTAATTTTTTTAACATAAATAAAATCAATTTTATTCAATATTTTATATGACTTTAAACAAGCCTAATTACATTTAAAAAAAATGGTTTCATATCCTATTTTTAAGAAAAACATAACTCATATAAGAGAATTATTTCCAAATTTTGTTGCAAACCAAAATATTGTGACTATTATTTCCAAATTTTGCTGCAAAAAAAAATACTTAGTCATAGTGATTGTATTTTTTCATGAAAAATGAAAAATATAGAATTTATTTGCAATAATTGAAAATAAAAAATCCTTGCCTATTACTATATAAAAAAATTCTTGTATAATCTATAGGAAAATGTAATAATACATCTTCTCTTAATCCCAAAATAATATCGACGCTTAATTCCAAAAAAATGAAGTACTTAATCCCAAAAAAGTAAAGTAGTTAATTCCAAAAAAGTAAACCACAAAATTTGTGCTTCATTCCAAAACAATGAAGTACTTAATCCCAAAAAATAAAGTAGTTAATTCCAAAAAAGTAAACCAAAAAAAATTGCTTATAAGAAGGGAGTAGTCTACCTAGGTGGAGGAATTGCCTGAAAATGTCTGACCAATGCTAAAATTTCCAGCTTCGGTAAGCCACACTCACTTACTCCAACTTCGAGTTTCATCTCTCCAGGAAAGTGGTCGCCTTCGTCGCTACTACACCACCATAACGTAGGAATGCGAGGGTATACAATACAATGTACACATTAATGGAACACTAATTTGAATTTGGCAACCTTGCTGCAAAATTGAAATTTGAATTTGAATTTATATACCCATGGTGAGCCCTCGTATTGTAGCAATAGTGTTGTAACTCCCAGAGGATCCTCAACTCTATTTATCAACCCTGGGTTCATACAAATTTCAAGGTGACAGTGATGTATACACATTGGATGAAATTCTACTCATGCCACCCTCAACTAGGTCATTTGATCATTAGGGTTCCAAGACCATTCTTCTACTGAATTAGGGGGAATTAACTACTGAAAGTGAAATTCAAAATCTAACCCTAATGTAGAAAAAGTAAATGTTTTTCAAATATAATTTGTGAAAGTTATCCACTTGTAAATGCGATTGAACCAATTCATAAAAAAAACGAGTTATGCTACCTACAGAAAGGAAACTACACTAATTGAAACCAACCATCTAACTATTAAATTCACTTGAAAACAAAATATTGTTCTACCAACTCACAACTCAAGATTTCATGCATTGGTTATCTAATTCACACTTGCATATTAAGTAATGTCCTATTTGCAAAATCTGTGATGAAGAAACTTAGAAGAAAAAGGAATTGAGGGAATGGCCTAGGTGGTATCTATGATCATGGAGTCCAAGATGGGGGGTCAACCTACTCCTAAATGAAGCTACACTGGAATTACAAGTCAAAACAAGCGAAAAACAAGCTGCTACAAGCATGCTACAGTAAGCTGCTACAAGATTGTTGTATTTCTACAAGAAGTCTTGAAATGCTACAAGAAGTTTTCTGAGAGGGTTTGGAGGGTAAGGATGATGGGATAAAGTGATGGGAAGATGGATGAAGGTTTTGGTGGATGGATGGAAGATGACCAACACCCCTAGCCAAGTTCAATCTTTCAGGAAGGCCAACTTTGGACCAAGAGGGTTGCTCATGGTGACCAAAAAATAGAGATCAAGGAAATGGTTGGGATTCATCAAAAGAGAGTGGATAAGTCCTTGATGGAGATGGTGAAATGGTCCTTTGCTTGCAGGCCCTATAGTCTTGCAACATCAATGCACCCGTTCTTCTTTTCATCTGCAAAATATTATAACCAATGGTGGAAAATATGAATTGAATTTAGAAACTATCTAACTGATGTTAAAACCCTGATCTATGCAATGAATTAACTTCTACACCACATCAATCATATCTGAAACAAGATAGCTAATGTAGATATTTTTTTCAAGAAATCATCACATAATTGTTTTGGGATGTGATTGTCGATTACTCTTGTCAGGCTCCTAGTTTGAGAGAGATGATATAGAGGCATAATCACAAGCTTTCTGAGGAATTATATTCTACTAAAATGTAACAACTAATAAACATTCTAAGCTAGAGAAGAATATCTATAGGCAAGAGGGACTTAAGCTATTAGGGTTGGGCCTAAACCAAAGACCCTCAACCCTCTGAACCAACTCAGTGATGGATCAATAAGAAACTTCTCATTATCATTGTAGAAATGTTGAGTACAACACATAATAAGTCAAACATAACAGTCACAAGTGCTTGAGCTCAATAGCTTCTTAGATGAAAACAAAATTCGAATCATAATGAGTTCCTTGGAATGTTTATTTATACAAAAGGGTAGCTACCAACATCTCCCTAGAAAATAGAGATGTTTGTCTCCCAAAATCGAGAAAGGTAGATCTAGATCTTGCTTGAACTACACTGGCTTCGCTACCAATGACCTCATCCTGCTTGGCTGCCAATGACTCCGAGTTGATGAGAGACAAAGTGGTGATCTTGGCTTATTGAAGGAGTTAAAGAGGTAGACAACTTCCTAGAATCTCTCTTTGTTGTCTACTCTAGGCTCCTGTACTGAAATTATCTCAAAATTGTCCAAATTCCTGCATTTAACCATGTTAAGCCACATGACATAGCAACACATCTTTTGTCCTCCTTGCTAAGGATAATATAACAAAATTGTAAATAAATGTGAGAAAGAGATAATTCTAAAGCTAGAGGATTGCATTATTACCCTTGTGATATACCTATTGATGAACCTCAACATAACCTCCCTACTGAATTTGTTTCTCAACCTTTGAGAAACTCAGTCATTTATGTCCATGTCTTTCACAGCCTTGGTGGCCTCTCTGACATCCCAAGGCTCTTCAGATGGTGCGCCTTCTTAAGGATAGAAGCATGCATTCTTCCTATGTCTATCTACTGCTTTCTCTCCTCTTCCTTATTCCTTCCTTCCTGTAGGCCTAGCAATAAAGGTGGACTAAGATTCAGTCATATCTAGTTGATTTTTAATCTTTGCATGATTCTTTTGTATAGGGGTGTCCTTTCCAATGCATTCCTCAACATTTTGGGAGAGTGTTACTCCCTGATCTAGAAACTGTGGGGTAAGGCATTCTATCTTCTCTAGCATGCTTGTTGTCTTTCTGTCGCTAACAGCTTGAGTCTGTCTTCAAAATGTTATATGGCCTGCTTTTGGGTTGAAAGGTATATGGGTGCTAGGTTAGCATCAACGAAGATTATGATATGATTACTAATGACATCCATTGGGATTATCTGCTCTGCCCTGATATATAGTGTTTCTTTCTTCCTTTTCCATTACTTTCTTTACCTCCTCAACTCTGGCCTCCTCATGAGTCATCCAAGATGCTAGGGCGATTTGTTGCATGTCCCCCAACTTTGAATTGGGCTCCCAAACATTCATATCAATCAAGGTGAGGTTATGCGTGTAGAACTCAGCCAATTTTGATATGTCTTCTATGCTACTATGGTCACATAATTCAATGAATTGTTTGTAGTCTTAAAATGGCATGGATCCATGTTGTGCTAGGGTCTTTATTTGGAATTACATCCACTACTCTTTGAGAAAGAGTGCATAAGACTTGGATGGTTGTATGCATTGTAATGTCTCTATGGAGAGGCTTTCCATTGTGGTCAATTGGGTTTCATTATCTTCCCACTTCTCCCTCAATCATTTGTTCTCTGCCTATATTTGTTCCCTCATTGTGGTCTCTCTCTCTCTCTTAGCTCACTCAACTCTTTTCCCAATTCAAGTACCTTCTCTTCCGTTAGGCCAACATCTTCCACCTGTTTTGACTTAGCAATCTGAATCCATCTGTGGGTTCTTCCTCTTTCTTGTTCAAGTTCAAAGAAAAGTGGGATTGCAATTTCTTGGGGAATAACTCTCCCTCCTTCAATGAATTTATAATATGAACTAAAATTAGGCTATGGAATATGCCACTGTAGCTCTGAGAAGTCCTCCAATATTTTTGGGGAAGATGCCCCCTCCTATAGTTGTTATGTTACCTTCTACCCCTCTTGTAGCACCTTTTAGTCTTCCTATAACACCTTTTATTCTTCCTATAGCACACTCTGTTTTTCCTGTAGCTTCCCATTTCCTTTTTTTTGGAGGGTCGTAGGTGTCTTGGGTTGTTTAAAGGAGGTTGATCTAGTGGTGGGCCTCCTTACATATGTTAGGATTCCTTGCTATGTTTTTTGGAGAGGTGACCTCCTCAACTTTCCTCTTAGGGGGCCCTACCTCCTCTTTTTTATTTGGGGAATCTTCAATTGTAATAGGGGCCTTTGTGGGAGTTTGATGCCTTCCTTGCTTAATATTGGTTCTTTTCCTGGTCTTAAAGTAGAGGGGATCTTGCCTTTTCCTTTCCTTTTTGGGTTTAACTAGAGTGATCAAGGTAGTTAAGGTGGCGGCTACCTATTTTTCATTGGGTCCTAGAGACAAACTTGTATGCTCTAGGGATACCCCTTCTTCTCTAGATTTAGTAGTTTACTTAGGGCTTAGGTTTTCCTATTTCTCCCCCTCTTCCTCTTCATATTTCTCTTCCTCTACTTGCTCCTTTGGTTCTCCCTCTATCTTCTTTGCCTTTATCTCTCTTTCCTCTTCTGCCTCTACCTCTATTTCTTCTTTTTTCTCCTCTCTTTCTCCAACACTAGAGGTCGGGGCCTCACCTGGTGTGAGGTTTTGAGTGTCAATGAAGGTCTCTATGTCCATATCAATGAATTTGGACCAAAGGAAAAGGATCCTTAGTTTTCTCAAGGCATCTACAACCATCATTTTAATGAGACCATGGTGGCATAGGTGTTGGTATTTTTCCCTCTCTCACTTTTCACTCATGTCCCTGACGGACTGTAGGAGAAAGTATAGTACACTGAGTCTTTGGGCCATAGGAAATCCTGCTTGAAACCTTAGTTCATGGAGTAATCTAAAATGGTATCCATAGACTACACTCATCCTTCCTTCACAGGAGATGTATTTTATGATATGGTATGCCATCTCATCTCACGAATAGGGTAGTATTTCCCTCCTAATTCCATTCTTGTCTTCAATATATTTTCCAGTGGAAGTGAAGAATTTCTTTTTAGCAATGGCACTGGTGGGTTTGTCTTGTCTTTTCCAATGGATCCCTAGGGTAAGGGTTGTCACCATGCTAATTATCTTAGGACTGGTTGAAATAACTAATCCTCTCATCACAGTGGTGGTACTGACTTCTGCCTCGGCTCTTAGGGCCATGGAAAATTCATATGCAATGTCATCATCATATCCCCTTAACAGCTCAAACAATCCTAGCCACTAATGTCTTCTAAAAATGTCTAATATAGGAGGGTGAAGGTGAATTATTTTAGTGTATGAGAGTTCCCTTCTATTAAATCCTCCCCCCATCTATTTTCCATGTTTTCAACTAAGTGAAGGAGGGATGCTTCCGGTAATAGCTATGATGTATAATTCAGTGGAAGTAGAGGGTTGAAATCTCTAGTTGATGAGCATTTTATATATTCCCTTTAATCTATAGCCAGAAAAGTTCTTGCAATCCACATTTGACTAATATTTCCTATAGACTTTAGGGTGAACCAGCATACACGTTATGGACATATGAGGGAGAGGATGCACTTACTTTTAGCACATGGCCTAGGATAAGAATAAATGGATCAACGACTTCAAAATTAGCCTCTTCAAGGGGGAAACCCCCTTTACATTACATAAATGAACAATTCTTAGATGATACAAATGAGAAGACCTCCTTTTTATATATAGGAGTCTAAGGGGTCACAATATAATAAGATCCTAAATAACAATAATATTGTAAGGGAACAACAATAGCAATAGTGGGATTCTATGGGGCACAATAATACAATAAGGGGGCTGCACTAATAATAATAAGGCGTTACACTAGTATATAGGGACCTAACATGACCCTCTCCTTCAAAAAAGTGTTGTACTCAATGCTTGAGTAGTTTTGGATGCTTCTATATAAAATTATCATCCTCCCATGCAGAATCTTCAGGGGTTAAGTTCTTCCACTTGATGAGATACTCTGAAATTGATTGATTTCGTAGCTAATGGGTTCTTATTTTCGTGACTGCTTCAGGTTCCAATATGATTTTTCCTTCCTCGTCAAGTTCTGACAATATTGTTTGAACTCGGAGCTTGTCACCTATAACCTTCTTTAAGCATGAAACATGGAAAATTGGGTGAACTCGGGAAGATGCAGGAAGCTCCAAGTTGTATGCCATACTACCAATCTTTTGCAACACCTTGTAAGGACCATAGTAATTTTGTGATAATTTATTATCCCTCTTATCTTGCTTGAGGGACGTTTATTTATATTGTTGTAGACGTAGAAATACCCAGTCGCTTACATCAAAACTTCTTTCGCTATGATGTTGATCTTCCTGTTGTTTCATTCGATTATGTGCCAAAGTGAGGTTATCCTTTAAGAGTTGGAGAACTAGTTGTTGATGCTCAATGTGATCTTCCACTGCATGAACCTTAGAATGATTATGCAAGACATTTTGGAGATCTAGAGAAATAGACAATTTCGATGTTTGGACCTCTAGTGAACATATTACGCTCGCTTTTTCTTTCTTTAGAAGCTTTTTCATGCCATTAGAAATTATTATCTTTCCTAGTTTCCCTGCAATACCCCTTAATTCAACTTCCTTTCCTTCCCAAAAAAAATCAAGAAACATTCTTGAAAATTAAAAGCTAGTGTACCCAAATATTGTAACCATTGGACTCCTAGTACAACATTAGCACCACCCATTGGAATTGAAAGCATTGGACTATTCAATACATATTCTCCCATGGATAGCTTGATATTATGGCACTTGGTCTCGTAATTTTGATATATCATGTTGCATTTCTTCCTCTTCTTCATGTGTCATGGTAGAGATTTCAGATTGATTACTAGGTTTTTTTATTTTCTTGCTTCGAGACATTTTGAAATCAAAATGATATATATGCTTCAATATGCCCTTTGAATCACTTCAAAATATTTTTTCAAACAAAACTTATGCAAATTTGAAAAACTACAGACATTTTGTTTTTAGCTTTGTAGGTGCTCGATATTGAATCTATTGTAACTTTGTAACTTAGGATCTCCAAGGTCTGCAATTTTGCTTGTCGTAGCCCTCTAAGTCCTCTTTCCAACCCCACAAGTATTATCTATGTTGGATTCTCCAAGCAAGAGTTATGCCCAATCTCCCATGATGTCCTAATTATAGACTAGTTTAGTAGAGCAGAATTGTATGAAGTGCCATGTGTCATTGTTTTGACCTTAAGCCCTAAGCAGAATATTTAACAAACTAAAATCCATCCTCTTTCTGCAAAATTTTATGGAACTTTAATCTAATGCTCAGAGAAAAAGTTATGATGATTTCCCCTAGGTCACTTGTTTGAGTTGAAATTTGGGAGGCTTCAAAAACCCTAACTTCCTTGGATCATATCTCTGAACATATAGCGAACCAAGATCTTAAGTTAAGTCACGAGGTTCATCACGATTTCAAATCAAATGGGTTTTAATTTCAGCTTCTGAATCTTTGAAGAAATAAATTTATAGCAAAAATTCCATGATGGTCAGTTTGAAGTAGCGAAATCCTATAATCCAAAGCTCTGATACCAAATGTTATGAAAGCAACTCACAAAATAGAAGAAGAAATAGATCAACGACTTCAAAATTAGGCTCTTTGAGGGGAAAGCCTCCTTTACATTACATAAATGAACAATTATTGGATGATACAAATGACAATGCCTCCTTTCTATATATAAGAGTCTAAGGGGTTACAATATAATCAAAGCCTACATAACAATAATATTGTAAGGGCACAACAATAACAATAATGGGCTTCTATGGGGCACAATAATACAATAAAGGGGTTGCACTAATAATAATAAGGGGTTACACTAGTAGTATATGGAACTAACATGTATTTTATGATATAGTAGACCACCTCATCCCAGGGATAGGGTAGGCTTTCCCTCCTAACTACATTCTTGTCTTCAATATGCTATACGAAATGTTATGAAACCAACTCACAAAATAGAAGAAGAAATCGATCAATGACTTCAAAATTAGGCTCTTCGAGGGGGAAACCTCCTTTACATTACATAAATGAACAATTATTGGATGATACAAATGACAAGGCATCCTTTCTATATATAGGAGTCTAAGGGGTTACAATATAATCAAAGCCTACATAACAATAACATTGTAAGGGCACAACAATAACAATAATGGGCTTCTATGGGGCACAATAATACAATAAAGGGGTTGCACTAATAATAACAAGGGGTTACACTAGTAGTATATGCAACTAACATGTATTTTATGATATGGTAGGCCACCTCATCCTAGGGATACGGTAGGATTTCCCTTGTAACTCCATTCTTGTCTTCAACATGTTTTTTAGTGGCAGTGAAGAAGTTCTTTTTAGCAATGGCATTGGTGGTTTCATCTTCTATTTTCCAAGAGATCCTTAGGAGGAGGTTTTCTTCCTATAGCAATACTTTCCTTCTCTTTCAAGGTATTTTAACTGCATGTGAGTGATGAGAAAGGATGTAGAAGGTTTGGAGGATGACGTTAGGGCCATAAGGGAGTAGTGTAGGTTTGTGAAAATGGAGAGGATGTGCCTTGTGTGTTTTTCAAGAATTGTTTTAGTGTGAGATAGAGAGTAGGGTTTATTCTCAAAAAATATTATTTTTTCTTGTGAACTAGGATGGATGAACGATGGATAGATGGTGGACCATTGTGGAAGAAACTTATTTACGTTTGGAAAGGTCATGCATGGTGGTCGTTTCATTCAGATTTTCTTACTATAGATTTTCAGAGCCCTTCTGTAGTGCTACAAGATCTTCTTATAGCAATTACAATCTTCCTGTAGCAATCTAGAGAGGGGATGAAATTTGATTTTTGAGCTACTGGGATGATGGAGAGTGGTGAGTACATGATTTTGGATAGTGGATATCAAGTGGGTGGAAGGAGAGGTGAAGAGAATCTTAAGTATGTCAACACTGTAGTTGTGGAATACACCATCATCTTTTAACCTGTAAACAAAAACAATTAACATACATGTTGTGGATCCATGTCCTGGGCTTTCTCTTTTCTTTTTTTTTTGAGACACACAAGCTGCCTTAAGAGAGGTTTTAAACCTATGTGCCTACCCTGAGCACCTTAAGAGAGGTTTTCACCCAGGAATATTTATTTTTTCTTTTTCTTTACTCCTAGGTTGTCTTAAGAAGGTTTTCAACCCAAATTTGGCCTTAGATTCCTCATAAATGTTTTCATCCAGGTCTTTTATTGTTTTTCCCCTTTTTTTTAACAACATCTAGGAATGTTGTGACCTGGAAGCTATGACACTTCCAATTACATTAACCTCTCTATCGATGGTGGTGATGAATTCCTCCTTAGACATAGGCTTCATGTATACCTTCAATTTGTAGCCATTGATAAGTTAGGGAATCCGTTCCTCATCAATGGTCTTGATTTGAACAACTCCATTGTCATGACACTTCTCTATCAAGTATGGTCCTAACTATCTTGTCATCAATTTTCCCTTGAAATCCTTGAACCTAAATTCATATAGTAAGGGCCCATCCCCTTCTTGAAAGATTTTGTCCATGATATTCCTATCATGTCAGACCTTCCTTTGCAACTGTATAACTTCAGTGTGTAGGAGGGGTTGCATTCTAAACTCATCCAAGTCATTTAACTGGAGAAACTTCTCCTACTATTCTTTGATGACATCTAAATCTAGTTGGGCTTCCATTCTGAAATTATTATACTCAAACTTAATAGAGACCAGAGCTTTCTTTCCATAAACCAGATAATATGGAGGAAAACCAATAGTTGTTTTCCAAGTTATGTTATAGGCCGAAGTGGCCTCCACTAATATGTTTACCCAATCCCTCCTGATGCTACTCACAACCTTGGTGAGGATACCCTATAATGCTATATTCGTAACCTCTACTTTTCCATTGGCCTGAGGGTGATAGGATGTAGTTTTTTTGTGTTTGATATGATGTTACCTTAATAGATTCTCGATCAAATGTGAAGTGAATTGAGCTCCCTGGTCAATGCCTATCTCTCTGGGGTACCCAAATTTGTAGAACACATTCTGCGTTAATAACTCAACCAATTTCTCATATGTTTTTGCCTTGACAACCTTTATCTTAGCTCACTTTGTCAAATAATCAGTGCACACAATGATGTACTTTTCCTTCTCTGATGGTGGATCAATTGGCCCAATGAAATCCATGCCCCACTTTTCAAATGGCTCCAAATCCACCTGGGGTTGCAGGTAAATCTCATCCTTGGGTGTGGGTTTCTCCATCCTCTGGAACTGATCACATCTGCTGGTATAGTTTCTTGCATCTTGGTGGAAAGTGGGCCAATAATATCCAGCTTGTAGAGCTTTCAAGGTTGTTCTCTTAGCAACAAAATGACCTCCACAAGGCCCATCATGAAAATATGAGAGGATGTCAAATACTTCCTCTTCCCTGACACGTCTCCTTAAGATCTTATTTTGTCCTAGCATAAGGATATTTCCCCTAATCCAAGTGAAAGGGGCACTCTTCCTTACAATTTTTCTCTTCTCCCTAGATGACAGATTTAGAGGAAATCTTGCAGCCACTAGGTAGTTTGTTATGTCAGCAAACCATGGGGAGATCATTGAGATAGAAGATAAGTTCTCATATGGAAGTTGATCATCGAACATCCCTTCATCACCTATAGGAAAAACAAGTCTAGACAAAAAATATGCAACTACATTTTCTTTTCCTAGCTTGTCAATGATAGTTAAATCAAATTGTTGTAACAATAGCAACTGCATAATGATTCTAGCATTCATATCAGGCTTGTTCATCAAGGATTTGATATCTGCATGGTCAGTGTGCAAAAAATTTTCGTATCCAGTGATGTAGTGTCTGACTTTGTTCAACGAGTGTACAACATCTAAGAGTTATTTCTCGGTTATAGTGTAGTTCAATTCAGCCTTAAACAGATTTTTACTAATGAAGTAAATGGCATAAGGTAACTTACCATCTATTTTTCCTAAAGTTTCCCCCGTGGCTTTTTCGCGTGCATCAACATGGATATGGAAATGCAGAGCCCAATTTGGGCCTCTAAGTATGGGTGCAATGGCTAATTTCTCTTTTAAGATCTTAAGGGCCTCTTGGTAGTTATTTGTCCAACAGAATTCTAAGTCCTTGGCCAGCAACCCAAAAAATCATGAATCCACTTTTCTGAAGTCCTTGATAAACCTCTTATAGTATCAAGCGAAGCCCAAGAAACTCCTAACATCCCTTTGCTTTTGAGGAGTAGGGACCCTTTTTATGATGACAATTTTGTTTGGGTCCACTTGTATTCCCTCCTAAGATATTGAATGGCAAAGGATAGCCCCTGGATTCATTAAGAATTCACACTTCTTAGGACTAAGCAAGAGGTTCATTTCAATGAAATTCTTCAAGACTTTCCCAAGATTAGAGAGAGCCTCCAGGAAGTCACACCCATAGGGAGTGAAACCATCCATGTAGATCTCTACGGAGTCATGGACCAACTCAGCAAATATGCTCAAAACTTCCCTTTGAAAATTGGCAGGGGCATTACATAAACCGAAAGGAAGGACCCTATAAGCAAAGGTACTCCAAGGATAGGTGAATATAGTTTTGTCTTTATCCTCAAGGCTGATCTGGATCTTATTGTAACCATTGAATCCATCCAACAAAGAGAAGAACTTATTCCCTGCAAGACCATCTAAAACTTGGTCAATGAAAGGAAAAGGGAAATGGTATTTCTTGGTGGTTTTGTTCAGCTGTCTATAATCCACATAGATCGTCCACTTCCCATTCTTCTTTAGGACAAAATATAGAGGGGACACCCACTCACTATCTGAGATGGGGTATATAAACACTGCATCCAACAATTTTTCAACTCTTCCTTTACTATGTCTTTGAGGGTTGGTTTCATTCCCCTTTGAGGTTGGATCATAGTCTTTTATCCCTCCTTGATGTAGATGTGATAAGTACAAATCGAAGGATGCACCCCTTTCATTTATTTATAGCTCCAAGCAAAAGTATCTAAGTTCTCTCTCAGAATTTTGCAAAACTTCCCTTCTTGATTGGTTGAGACAAAGGGGTTAATCTTCAAGGTTCTAGATGGACCAAATTGTACAAATTTGACATGTATAGGACTTGGGTCAACTAGGAATAACTCAGTCTAAGGATTATCCTTAGATCCCTTCACAAGCTCAATAAGAGGCCTAGTATTTTTGGGTTGGTTTTGGATGATTTGGTCAATGAGGTCATCTTTGTTAGGTTGACCCCCTCCTATAACAACATCTAGGGTACATATTGGATGGGATGTTGTATGATACACTTCATATTCCTCCTTCTCCTCTAATGATTGGAGTAAGTCATGCTCAATGGATGGCTAAGCAGGGGGTACAATACCAACTCTTTGGACAAATGCCCATTCTTAATGGTCATGTTCCCAACCCTGCAACTTGTGTAAGCATCAGTAGTGGCTAGCCATGGCCTTCCCAGGATGAGAGGATAACCATTGAATTTGCTTTTGGGTTGGAGAACCAAGAAATCAATAGGATACACCCAGGAGTTAATAGAGAGCATTACATCCTCAAAAGCTCCCTCAGGAGACACTGTAGATCTATCTGCAAGTTGCAACACTGTACTGGTCTTTCTTAAGGATCCTTGGAGGTTTAGTTTTATAATGATTTCTTTTGTCATCACATTAATGGAACCCCCAAGATCAATCAAGGTGTGAGGGACAATGATGCCATCAATGTGTAAATCAACCACAAGAATTTCAGGGTCTAGATATTTTGGAAAAATCACTCTCCCCAACTCAAGTCAGATAATCGTCCAATAACTTTGATGGTGGGGGTGTATCTTTTTCTCCTCCTATGGTGTTTGAAACATTTCTCTTGAATAAACTTATTGTAGATGGGAACATCTTTAATGGCTTGGAGGAGGGGTATTTTAACACACAAAATTTTCAATTCTCCTAGAAGTTTAGTCTCTTCTAGGGTGTGCTGGTTAGAATGGATCAATCTCTCAGGAAAAGGAGGTGGATTTACTTGAGGGCTACTCTCTTCCTTTTCCTCCTCAATCTCCTCGGGTGGAGATGGAGGTTCGTTCTTTGGGAGCACTCTTCTAGACCTATGGTTGATTTCTTGAATCTCCACAGCATAGGCAGGGTACGATGTCTCTCCACTGTAGACCTGTTGAGCCTCCTTGTTATTCAGGTTTAGATTGGGTTGAGCAGAAATATGAGGTTGCTTGGGTGGAGTAGGATGAGTGATTTGTGGTTGAGATGGAGGTGGAGGCAATAAAGTAGGAGGTTGGTTTTAGTTGAGCCCTCCACCCTTGTGATGGGTTATTCCATTGAGGATGTGGAGAAGTATATGGCTGAAATGGTTGACTGAAAGGTTGGGGAGGATATTTAGGTGCATAAGGCCAAGAAGGAGGTGTAGACCATGATGTACGAGTGGAAGAGTACTGTTGTAGCAGCTGCAACTACCCTCCAAAATTTTGCCTTAGCCTGTTTTGGAGCCTCCCCACCAACCTTACACAACACTTTGTCTTGCTTCTTCAAGTACTCAAGCTTCAGTGCTTTCCTTACAGAAAGGCAACTTGTCGATCATAGTTTACCCATTCCCCTCACAGGCTACTCACCTGAACTTGGTCCAACTGCAGGCTGAGCAGCTTCCCCTTGAAAATGGCACATTTCTGGAGGGTAACCAACCTTCCCTCCAGGAATTACGCAATCCTCTTTGGACAACCTCTTGGGGTTCACGATTGCGCAATCCTACCAGCCAACCTTCCCAACAGGATTTGTGCAAATTTTCCCAGCAGCAAGTTGTTCAGCCCAGGATTTTCTCAAATCTAGGAAACAGTCAGCTGCTCTACCTGGAAATTGTGCAAACCTCCAAGGCAGTCAACCCAGCTCCCAGCCAGGAATGCACATTTTTCCTAGACAGTTGAGCATTTGCATGCATGGACAGTCCGGTTGACCAATTCCACCTGAGACTAAGGAAACTTGACTTGCATGCATGCATGACTTGATCTTCCCAAAATAGCAAGCGACAGCATGAAAAAGGCATCCCATGATTCAGGGAACTATTTTTAGTGGCTAGGGGTTACATGCAAAGTTGTTTTAGAATTTTCCCTCGAAGTGTTGCTTTTTCCTAGATTTGTGGCATGCACGACATGGGACCAGACTTATTTATTCGACAAATCATAGCTCATTCATTCACATTGATCCTGGAGTTTTGACATCCCACAACACATCCAGGACTCTTCGACACATAAGGCTCAGCTATTCACGAGTAAGTGGCCTCAACTTGTCTTTTTCAGCATTTCTATCGCTTATTGTGTATTCGTTTGTGTGAGTGTTGTTTTATTGATTTATTTGAATGCCTGCTGTCGTTTACAGGTATTCTAGCTTGTCCAATCTTTGTTTCAATTTTCATTGCTATCTCACTATTGTTGCATGCATGAAATTGTTTTGCACGGACGTTCGCCCAACTAACGAACTGCCTCACCCACATGCATGTTGATCTGTTTGTTGAATCTTTCATTCATGTTTGCACACACTGGCAGTCACTTATGTTATCACTTAGTGTTGCCATGAATTTACTATCTTAGTTTCTTTCAGTTGCCTGTCGGCGAGTTGGGCCAACTTTGGCCCGGGCTCTACCTTCACTAAGGCTATATTGTGTAATATGGGGAAGGAAGGCTCAACTTCCTTTCCATAAATGCACATTCTTGACCAATACTAGCCTCCAGGACTATTTTATGTATTTTCTGGAGGACAGTGGCTGCTTGGCCCAAGAAATTGCGCAAATCTGTCCCTAGGCCAGCAGTCCTTCCCAGCTGGAATTGCGCATTGCGCAATTCCACCAGCCAGCTTCCTGATTAGATTGCGCATTTTGATGATCCAACATCAAGTCCTACCTCCCAGATAGCCTAGACTTCCTTTTGCGCAGTTCTGGCAACTAGTCACTTAGCCTTCCAGTATAATTTGTGTAATCCTCCTCATTAGTTCCCAGGTATGTGTTATGTCCTTCCGCATATTTTCTGTGTTTTCACTGACATATTTCTTGCCATGCATGCTTCTTGTTTCCAAATCTTTTAGTTGTTCATCTGTCTCAATGGCTTCCAAGAGAATATGATCACAGGACACTGATGGAGTTGCAGTTGGAGTAGTAATTGAGCAGATGTCCTCTAGTTTGTTGATTTATGAAGATACGAAGTTGTATCTAGACAAGGACATCAAACTGAAGTGGCAAGAGGCTAATGAAGCATTCGCAGGAAATTTTGGGGAAGACCTCGAATACTATCAGGTGTACATGAACATTCGGAAGTCCGCTTGTACCGTATTGCATGCAGATACCCCTTGTTCCCATGCGCGAACATGATTCACTAAATCGTCTCTCACACTAACCCCAAGACAATGACCTTGAGTAGTGTTAGTGGGACGAAGCTTGCAACCTCTGGGCATGAGATTATGATGAGATGTATCAGATGTTAGAGCCCGTGACTATCATGAGTCCTCCATTCAACTTTCCCAACAATAAATCTCACTCTAGAGACATTCTGAAGGATTAGGTAAAGGAGCCAACTAATTTTAGGATGACACCCAACCAGATCTACAAGGCAAATATATTGAGAAAGGCGTACCAATACTTGGTCATATTCACAGGTCAACTAAGTGGCCAAGAAATCATTGAAACCTTTCCTCAGAGTTAGGTGATCACATTGGACCAACTGGCTAGAGAAGGAAGACCATGCAACTGGTCCGACATATTGGTTCACTAGCTGAAGGAACAAGTCACAAAGGCTCAACAGTCACCTGAGGGTATGCATGTAGAGATTTATATGTCTGCTTACATTGTAGATGCAGTTTATGCCAGACATGAGTTCCCCGGCTTAGAGTGGGCATGGTCACCAATGGAGACTACTATGAACACGTATTTCAAGTTGTTGTCTGAATGCAGCTTCATAGGAGTGATCATACAGCCGTCTGACCATTTTTTCACCCCACTGTATAGGTTGATATTTGAACAGGATCCACTTTACATGTCAGAGGAAGTGATGAAGGCATTGATAGGCATTGCATATTGGTATGCCTCACTATCCGGCACGTTGATCTAAGTGTTCAGTGTGAGAAAGTCTTCACATGTTCTGCCAAAGTTCACCTTGGACATGCTTGTCATGTAGGAAGTAGTGTACCACATCTCGACAGGATTGACAACTATACTGCAACATAAGAATAAGACACCTTGGCCCACTCTTCCATTGTGGATTAGGTTATATGAGATCTGGAGTATCAAGCAAGTGATTGTTGAAGCAAAATAGATGAGGAAGTATCCTTTCGACCTCCAAAGCTTCAACCCGTATGATCCACATTGCATTGTGAAGGATCACTGCATGAGAGTTAAATTCAACTGGATCCATGGGGAATTTCATTGGGCTGAGGAAGACTCATGGCGGTATTGCTACAATTCCTCTAGATTCAATGAACAAGTCGGCTTTGTCGTTGAGTGGTTAGCAAAGCAGCATGAAGCAACATCATGGAGAGCACCAGCTGTAGTAGCAGTAGGGGAGGCAGTAGAGCCAAGCATACCTGTGTGTGACAAAGGGAAGAGGAAGATTGTCGACCACATGGAGGAGGAGAAAAGATGCAAGTTTTGAGTAGATCCACTTGTATAACAAGCAGCTATGGCTATTCAGGCAAAGAGGCAACAAGGTGACAAGCGCATCATGCAAAGGCATAGGGATAAGAAGAGAATGAAAGAAGCAGAGCAGGAATTGCATGAGCTAAGGGAGAAACTCTGGAAAGAACAAGAGTTGCGCCAATAAGAGAAGGAAGCGCAACAACAACAAATATATCAGGGACTACATCACGTGCAAACATATGAAGCAGCATCTATACAAGTAGTTGATTCATTTGAATAGCTAGCATCAGGCGAACAGGGTGAACCATCGCAGGGGAAAGACTTTGCTCATGAGATAGAACAAGCACTTGAACATTTGGATGCAGACATGGAGTAGTAGGAGTTGGAACAGGACATTGACCTCATGCCTCACTATAAAGAGTTCAAATCACCTACTTCATTGCATCTTGATGATTAGCAAGTCTCAAATGACCAAGGAGGCACTAAGATCCTTGGTGGTCGAATGGAAGCAAAGATGCATAACATCTCCTTTGAGGAATCTCATCACAAAGTTGTGCAGTCTTAGAGATTACCAACTCTGGAGGACCAAATGTCCCCTCCGCAAGTTGAAGAACAAGTGATCATCACTGATGTGCACAAAAATCTAGCTTCTTTAGCTAATGCAACTAGAGTGTATGCCAAAGCCACTAGCTCAAGTGTTTGTTTCATCATAGCTGAGAATGAGCGAATGGTGACGGAACTACAGGTGGCCAAGAAAGGAGGGGACTTGGTGAAAATTTCCACCCGAGTTGAACTAAAGAAGGCAATACTAGATGAAGTATTGTCCCTTGATACAATTATGCGAGCATTGTACTCCAAGTTTGGTATCGTGCACCAAGCAGTGGTCCATCTCCACGGATGGCAACATCGATGTGCAAGAAGAGAACGTATCTTGAAGAACATACATGCTCTTGTTGATAACATGCAAGCATGGATGATGAAGTACAAGGGAGCGTTACTTAACTTACCAAAGATGATGAAGGCCAATGCAGTCGAGTTGCAAGCACGTATCTGGAGTCAGATCTGGAACTATGAAGACCCACCGCAACTCATCACTAGCATATAGGATTCCCATGCATGAGTATTCAAAAGCATGGATGTTATAGTGCACACTCATGCGATCCCATCACTTGGGACTCTCACCCAAGCAAAGACAAATAAGAAATTCCGACAAGAGCTTGACTCGTACTTCGGCAAGTTGATGCGCACCGTCACCAATGCAGACTTGCCTATCAATGCAGACATCATATGCAAGTATGTTGATGGTCTAGCCATATTGAAGACAATGATGCACATGATCTCAAACGAGTTGGACAGAGGAGCCCAAGCAGTGTACCTAGATGCTATGGAGGCAAGGTTTAGGTTGCAGACGGATGCCACAGTAGAACACACGAACACTATCAAGGACTACCAATCTTGGCATCAATATGTCATTGTTGATTAGCATGAGGATGTCGAGAATTTGGACTTCTATGGTTGTCTAAGTCCGAATGATGTCTAGTTTGGCTTGTTCAAGCCATTGTTCACATGGGTACATGTGCATTGTACTGTTGATTTATGTCAAGTGTAAATTGAGGCTCAATAGTGGATGTAATAGTCATAGAGTAGGTGAAGATTCATGAGGGTAGTTGAATGGTCACAAAGGGTAATATCAAGGGTCACCCCACCCTTTGCTATAAATAGTTCCTCATAACTCATTATATATGATTTTGGTCAGCCAAGCTTCTACTAAGACTATCTTGAAGAAGGCTTGGACAATATTGTAACGCGCCTTGGCTTCTCCACTGCACTGAGCTAGTACATCTCTTTGGAGGAGTAGGTAGATGTGGCTGTAACATCCCATTGTTGGGGCTAGCAGGTTTACATGGATGTATTGTGTGATTGAGACTTACACTTCTTTATATAATAAGAGCCAACACATTTTCATGCATATGTTGTTATTGTAGTTTGAATGCTCTGGTTGCCTTAATGATATATGTTGTTTAACTTACGTACTTGTGTATGAACTGATTCACATGCAATTATATGAATCTTGTTTTTAATGTGTTGCATATGTTGTTAATGTTGTCACCATCCATGTCGAATGCACTGCCGGACATTAGACAAACCTTTTACATGAACCTTTTTGTAACAACCATCGCACTAGTCTCGGACTAATCCGTGAGTGTTGTATGTGTTATCTTACCTTGTATGATGTGACTGCCACATTCGAGTGGACTGCTTCGTCGAAAGTTATGCATGTCCTTTTGTGTTGTGTGTTCTTAGCCGACTTGGGACTGATCCCTTTCAACATGGAACTCACCTTCACCTTCTTCTCCCTTCGAAGTGTTAGAACCTCTCATACACCTTCCTTGACTCACTCCATCAGTCACACGCTTGCTACTAACAGAGTTATATTACTTGCCTCTGTGCGACATCGCGGTCAAGGAATTACCTTACGACCTGCTATTGGGACTCCTAGAAAAAACAGTCTGAGGTCTAATTGGGACTTCTTACTAGGGAGATCCCCTTGACATGTTGGCAGGTCCAACACCATCAACATTTCTAGAGCTAGAAGGAAGGCCTAATGACAAGCTGTGCCCTCTCATCTAGTTTTGAACCTTTGCATATCTTTCATGCAGTCTTGCACTCTTCTTCTCCTGAGATGTTTTTCAAATCGTGAAGATGTCTCCATCACGGGGAAGATTTTCAATCTCTTGTCCACTCACACATATGATGATGAAGAAGAAGTGGCCTGGTGTGAACAGTTACATATTCTTTCCATGATTCATGAGGAAGATGAGTTTTGTTACGAACAGGGCAATTTTCCACTTGCATACACACTTCGTGAATCTACATTGTGTTGGGTGCTCAGCCTACTAGATGACACCATGCACTCATTTAAGAACTTATGTGATCTTATTGAAGACATGTTCTATCATTTTAATCGAGACTATCTTGACTAGAAACTGTTACAGCAATAGAGGGCTCTACATGAATCCGTTATTGATTTTTGGCAACACTTTCGTGACTGTTATAGACATTTTTGGGCACTTCAACCCCAATCATAAATGTCCAAAAACTGAGGGTTCCTAAGTCCCTAAAAGTGTTGCTTCACTGCCTAAAGGAACAAGGTCAACTGATTACATCATCTCCCAGAAGTTCTCCACTGAAAACTGCTCATAAATGGTCAAAACTGGACCATACCGAAAGCTCAATGCAGAGGGTGTGATGCATATCACCTTCCCAGTGTACAAGGTG